>JAOTRH010440874.1:0-32961 GCA_034768845.1 Heliamphora exappendiculata
CTTAAGGAAACTGCGATAGCAGGACTCGGTTTGCAAATTCCATTTATGTTTTCCTGTTATTTCATTCTCTGTAATTTAAGATTTTGTAAATTATTGAAAGTTTTATAAAGATGTATTTTCTGGATCCCCGAGCATGGATTTTATGTCGGTGTTGGAAATTCTCCCAACAGAATTTTACCATTTATTTTTTTAATCAACAAAGAAAAAGAATTTTATTTACATGAGCTAAAAAAATAAAATGTGAATAGCATCACATCAACAGAATAAGGACAGACAACTATAATGCTCAAGGGCAAGAAAACAAGAGAAGATAGCTGGCAAGCTTGTTGTTAGATTAAATATTTATTTAATTTATTGTCCCACATCATTATGACACATGTATTATAAGATAATTATTCTATCATTAATTAATTCTTATTTAATTAGATAATTAAAAAGTTATTTCTAAATAAAACTTCTACTATGATGCATTAGTAGAAATATAATGAGATTAGAAAATTGAACTTTTCTTCACCTATAAAAGTGTATAAAAGTGTATTCAAGAATTTCATCTAGATACTGAATATTTTATTGACAGAAAGAGAATAAGAGAAAGAAACTATTATCCCATCAATATTTTAAGTTTCGTGTTCGTGAAGTCAACAACGATAATAATTCAGGTATGTTAATTTCTTTTTTGCATTATATTTTGGTGATTGTAAAAAAATCATAACAGCTTTAGATCCTAACAAGTTAATATTGCACAAATATATATTTTAAATGTTGTCTCAGAGAACTTTTTAAGAACCTCATGATTTTTCATTAATGACTAAACAATATTATTTGATGTTAAAATCAAATGTAAAGTATTCTATATCTGACTGAAATTATTCTCGACCCAGGTTGAAGATCAAAATAAATTTGATGTAATGCAATAATTTATTTAATATTGAGACATAAACAAATCATGCTGATAGTAGTGTAGGTTCTGTTTGGATTTTACGGCACAAATTCCCTAGTGCAGCGAAAATCACTACAGTTTCAATCCATAAAAAGCAAGATAGAGAACACGAACAAACAGAAGAAACGAGCCAATATTCATGGTTCGGTTGATTGCCTACATCTACAGAAGAGAAAAAAAATAATCTACTATACTCAAAAAGAAAGATTATAAGATTCACTTTTTCACTCACAGTATATGTGGTCTCAAACTGAGCTTTTTACCATCTCTCTGCACTCTTTTCTGTAGCCGTAGGTCATAACTAGGTCCAAACCTTGCAACCGTGGCTATGCAAAAACTACTTTCACGCTAGACCGCTCGAGCGGTCAATTACCTTTATCTGTTTTTTGCCATTTTCACCATTCCAACACTATTCAGACATCCCACCTAGCATGGATGTCAAAAACTTGAGACATAACCCCAACAATCATCACATTGGCTCGAATTTCTAAACCATCCTCAAGATATGTCGACTGCCTCATCCTGTACCCCTTTCACGGGTATGAATGCTCCACCTTCTCTGATCATCAAATTAGATGAACTTGGACCAAATCCAAGCCACACTTGAATTTGACCTTTTTGCAATCAACAGTCTTCTTGTTCTTTGGATAGTCTTCCAAACTCTAAATTCTCAGTCTTTTATGGAAACTCTACCTTCTCTAATACTACTACTTGCCCTTGATCTCTACTTGATGTGCTTGTAGCTTTCTTGTGACCTGAAGGTTCTCCACTGCATTGTTTCTACTGGTGTTGATTTTAACCACCATCACTAGGTTTTTTTGCGTGAACTTCTCTGATTGAGCTCCCCCTCATTTGCTACTTTTTTTACTCTGCTTGTTGGTTTGACCAAGTCGTGAATCTATGAGTCCCGAGTTGTCTCTGCTAGGCTCTACCTGTGTGGTAGCGGTAACTTTACCCACCACTGTGTTCCTTATCAATTTGTAGAAATTTTTCACTTTTTTCCCTTTTCATGATAACTATAGCCCCTCTTCTAATTTTCATTACTCTACCCTTTACTATGTACCTGCAATCCAAAAAATCCAATGTGCCTAAAGAAATTAGATTTTTCTTTAACCCTGAAACAAGTTTAACATTCCCCAAGACCTTCACAATCCTATCAAACATCTTGATCTTCATTGTACCCGTCTCAATGGCTTGGTAAGCTGCATCATTCCCCATTAAAACTGTACCACCATTGTAATGTTTATACATGTCAAATCACTTTTTTGTTGGACATATGTGGTACGAGGATCCTGTAACCATGACTTTGACATAAAATTAAAATATGAAGAAACAAAAAGTGCCTCTCCATATACCTCACTGTTTGACGACTCCTCAACAAGGCTGACAAACTCTACAGGTGCCATTCATTTCTTCTTTTCCTCCATATGCTTCTTTAGTTCTTGACACTGGTTTTTGCAGTGACCAGTTTTGTGTTAGTAGAAGCACTCCACATCCTTCTCTACACATGACTTGGACTGAGATCTTTCTCTGTTGGAACCATGCTCACTAGACTTACTCATTCCCCTGCTTGACTCAAACGTGGCCACAAATAGTTTCTCTACATCTGATTCACCATCTCTCTTTATCTTCTCATGTGACAAAAGAGCATCGGCCACCTCTTTCAGTTCTAGAGTTTCCTTTCCGTACATCAGCGTTGTCATCAGATAATCATAAGATGTTGGAGGGGATGCTAACAGAAGTATTGCTTTATTCTCATCATCAACCTTTACTCTGAACCTGGATAACTACATGATAAGCATATTATACATGCTAAGATGTTCCAATAAATTTTTACCTTCTCTTATTTGCAGTCCATATAGTTGCTTCTTCGTGTACAACTTGTTATCCATATTCTTTTTCATGTAGAGACCTTCCAGCTTCTGCCAAATCTCATGCGCTGTATCCAATCAATCATGTTCCAAATAACTTCGTTTCCTAAATTCAACCGAATCGAACTTGCAACCCTGGCGTCAAGTTTCTCTTAATCATTATCGGTCATCCTTTTTGGCTTCTTTGCCTTGCCGCGTAATGCCTTGGAGACCCCTTATTGGATCAATAGATCCTTCATATGCCTCTACCACAGAAGTAAGTTATTCTTGCTGGTGAACTTCTCGACTTGATACTTGATACTTGTCATCTCTACTATAATCTTACAATCAAGCCTTTAACCTAAAACTCTAATACCAATTGTTAGGATTTTAAGGCACAAATTCCCTAACACAACGAAAATTGCCATGTCTTCAATCGACACAAAGCAAGATAGAGAAAAAGAAAAACAAAATAAACGAGCTAATATACGTGGTTCGATTGACTGTCTACCTTTACAGTAGATAAGAAAATAATTCACTATACATAGAAATAAGGATTATAAGATTCACTCTCTCACTCACACTATCTGAGCACTACTTGTGTATTAGATGTTCTTGAGTCATTCTAAACTTCGATTTGTGGTTTCTATCATAAAGATCCTTATATAGATACATAATTAGGTCAAAAACCCCTACAGCCCTAGCTATGCAAAAACTACTTTCGGGCCTAAAAATGCTTGATGGTCAAGTACTCTTCTCGATTTCTCTATAGTCTACAAAAGTCTACTGACTGGCTATCTCTATTTTTCACTATTCCATACATTTTGCTTCTCCAACTCACATGCAATCGAATGGCCAAGTGGAAGTCACTAACAAAACCCTGCTCAAGATGTTGAAGACTAAACTGGAAAAATCTAAGGGACTGTGGGTAGAGGAGCTCTCAAATGTACTGTGGGTAAACAAAACTACCACTCGCACACCCATAGGAGCTACCCCGTATGTCCTAGTGTTCAGTCATGAGGCAATAATCCCAGTAGAAATAGGGTTGACCAGCGTGAACGTGGAGCACTTCAGTCAAGAGCATAACGACCAAAAACTCAAGGTAGACCTAGATTTGATAGAAGAAATCCAAGAACATGTTGCTATCAGAACAACAATATACCAGGAAAGAATGCGTAAATATTACAATTCCCTTGTGAAAGGAAGAAGCTTCATATCAGGAGATTTAGTACTCAAAAAAGTGGTCTTGACCACAAAGGACCTCTTAGAGGGCAAGTTAGGGGCCAATTGGGAGGGACCCTACATCGTCAAGTCCTCATGTGGTAGGGGTGCTTACGAACTCTAAACTATGTAAGGCATAAATCTGACCCACCCTCGGAATGCAGAGCATTTGCGGAGGTACTATCCATAGGAAGATGAGAATTTACCGATTGAATTTTACTTTATGATATTTGCAATATATGAGGGCAAACCTAATAAGAGCTCATACTGAAATTTATTCCCCCATGAAGCGCTATCTCACTATTCTTTCAATAAACAAATCGCAAGTTTACTATAGGATTAGACAGCCAGGGAGATCACGAGATGGTCAGCTTTCAACTTGAAGAGCCTGAACTTAAGGGTCAAAGAACAAGGCAAATCACGAGATGATCAACCTCCAGCTTGAAGAGCCTGAACCTAAGGATTAGAGGGCAAGGATGATCACGATATGATCAGCCTCTAACTTGAAGAGCCTGGACTTAAGGGACAGAGGGCATGTCGATCACGAGATGATCAGCCTCCAACTTGAAGAGCCTAGATCTAAGGGTCAGAGGACAAGACAAATCATGAGATGATCAGCCTTCAATATGAAAAGCCTAGACCTAAGGATCAGAAAGCAATGCAGATCACGAGATAATCAGCCTCCAATATGAAGAGCTTGAATCTAAGGGTCAGAGAGCAGGCCAGATCACGAGATGATCAGCCTCCAATATAAAGAGTCTGGACTTAAGGGTTAGAGGGAAAAGCAGATCACAAGATGATCAGCCTCAGCTTAAAGAGCCTCAACCTAAAGGTTAGAAGGTAATACAAATCACGAGATGATCAGCCTTCAACTTGAAGAGCCTCGACCTAAGGGTAAGAGGGCAGACAGATCAGGAGATGATCAGCTTCCAATATGAAGAGCCTGGACCTAAGGGTCAAAGAGCAATGCAGATCACGAGATGATCAGCCTTCAACTTGAAGAGCCTGGACCTAAGGTTCAAAGGGCAGGACAGATCATAAGATGATCAACCTAGGAGCCTCAACCTAAGAGCCTATACTTCAGGGCCAGAGGGCAAGGTAGATTACGAGATGATCAACCTCTACTACGAAAAGCCAAGGCCTAAGGGTCAAAGGAAAAATGATTAAGACCAAAGAGGCACAAAGCGGTTGCCCACTATCAAATGAAAATAAATATGTGCAGAAGACGGGAGCACAAGCGTATAAGGTCCACATCTTTGTTATTGAACAAATCAAAAACACTTGAGCTATGAGGCAACCACGAGAAGCAATCATCCATTATATACTGACAAAAAAATAAAATGGGCAAAATGTTCAAGCCCAGCATATAAACCAAATACATATGAGAATATTTCCAACCACACATGCACATAAGAATGTTTTAAAACAGAAACCACAAGAGCATGCATATCTACTTGTTTTTTAAAAATGAGGAGAAACATGTAAAGAAGCTAGCGCCCTTGAGCATCACTCTCTTAAACGTGATCAGACGGGTTAGTTGCATCCAGAGCAACATCAAGGACGGTGTTTTCATCTTCGATCCTAGGTGAGCCGGCCACCGTTGAGGCATCGTCCTCCTTAGGCTGGATTATGGAGAAGTCCTGATCGGGAAAAACAATCTGGGCCTAACGACGAAATGTCTCTTCAATTTACCTGATAATTTTATCACTTTAATTTTCTCGAAAAAATCCTCCTAGAAAAATTTATCTGTTTAATGGAATGAGAAAGTTTTTTCCAAAATTTTGAACTGATAAATTTATCAATTTAATGGAATAAGAAATCTCTTCATAGTTTTAAACTGATAAATTTATTATTTTAATGGAATGAAGTGATCGGCGCCAGAGATCGGTGTCGGAGAAAGTAAAGGAGATGCTGGAGAAAGAGACTGACGTTGGCACCAGAGAAGATGGAGTCGGTGATGACGGTAATGGAGGACGAAGCCGGCGACGAAGCTAGAGTTGTGGTGGTTGCGGTGCAAGATTTTTTGAAAGATTTCGGGACAAAAAATTTTTGCGACAAAATTTTTTATTCCTATTTAAGAATAGATTTGGTCAATAAAATTTTTTAAAGATTTAATTTAATGAGTATTTTCGATAAACATTAATATTAAAAAATTAAATTTATTAAAAAAATTAAATAAAACTAATTTTAAAATATAAACTGATGGTAAGATCTGTAGATAGCCCACAGTAAATGAGTGAATTATCCATATAAATGGTAAGACTCGAGTGAATGACATACAAATGGGTCGGCTGGCACGACTGGAATAAACGGACTAATCAATTGGCATTTTACCGGATGACACGAGGACCAATTGCCCAAATGACTATTTTGAATAACTCAGTAAGTAGATGGCTTGATAATTGAGTGACTCGGCGGCCGAGTCACTCGAATACTCTAGTAGCTTGGTTAGGTCGAGTAGAGCAAGGGTCATGTGGCTCGACGAGAACTAAGGGGGGTTCATGGGTCAAATGATCAGGTAGGCGAGAACTTCTCGAATAAGAAAAATTTAGTGGCTTGGAATAGAGTCACTCGACTCAAAGTTACTCGAGTAAGTTAGTCTGTCTCAGTGGATAAAAGACGTTTGTATTAGCAGCATCCAGAGTACTCGAGCAAAGGTAGTAACTTGCTCGAGCCATACCGAGTCGAATCACTGAGGTTGCTGCCTAGTATAACCATGTACTGTGTTAAGATATACAAAATTCCATAGCACAGACTATGAAACGTAGCCCTGACTACGAATAAAGATATTCCACAGCACAGACTATGAAGCATAACACAGACTATGACAGTAACCCTAACTACTCGACTATATTGCCATAGCATAGGTCATGAAGACAGCACAGACTGTATTATTGTCACGATGCAGGTCGTGAAGACAGTATAGACTGTAATATAGCTCTGGTTACTTATTCATGATAACATAGCACTTACTATGTGGTTCAGCATAGACTGAACGTGGTCAGGACATATATAGCGCAGACTATATCAATGTAGATTCCTCTGAGAATTGGAACTGTCCCAGAGACAATGAAGACAATAGCAGTACAATCCTACATGGGACGATATGAGACATGTGATTTGGTGGTTAAAGAAAATGGTTTGTCGAGCTACGGGGCCCTCCCACTCGAGTCATTCGAGTGACCCCGAGTCACTTAACCAGAGCGGGTCGGGTCGTTGACCCCAAATGGGTCAGGTGACTCACGGGGCGTCTGGTGGCCGACCTAGTTTAGTTGGAATAGAACACTACTTGGTTGATTATTGGGATAGAAACTCTTGATTTCCCGAAGATCATTTTTCATGATCCGATTAGATCTTTTGAAGAGTTCTATCCGAATCCTAACATAGCTTCTCTGAGTGCTATAATTATGAGGGATAGTCAGGTTTCGAATCAATTAAATTTTGATAACTGAATACGTTCATACTGTCGATATTCTAAACTTAACTAGCTTTCTTCTTCACTTAATCTCATTTCTCTCCGTTATGTGTTTTTTGGTCACATTTATATATTTTAACTCTCTATATTTATTCTTTACTTATTTAATCTAAAGAACCTTAGAAGATTTATTTCAAAATTCCTTAAAAATTTATATAAAAGAACTCGTGCATCTCGCCGTTTAAAATTAATATAAAATAATGCCAAGGTGCAATGATTGCTGCTTTATTTAATTATGCTTTATTAATTGTTTGGCTGGAAATGCCTGGCCGTGTTTGGTGCTTTGTATCTTTTGGAGATAAGGATATGAGAATGCCTATCCCTATTGCATATGTACAAAATCAAATTGATGAAGCATCAATTACTGTATGATTGGAACATATTTATTCTAAATATAATTGACAAATATGATTTTGAGAGTAAATTTTAGAATTAATGTAATCCAATTGTCGTGTTTGGCATTATTGAAATTAATAAATTATAAATTGTAATTTATAACAGAATTTGTGAATATTTGATAAATATGCTAGTTTGTAGTTAAAATAAAAAAAAAATAATTATAATTTGTAGCACAAATTATAGGTATTTAGAAATGATTGTAATTTGTTGCAAAAATTAATAACGAAAAGATAAAAGTTGATCGAAAAAGTTCAGTCAAACGCTCTCATATAGTTGTTGGTTTCTGATTAATTTAATTTTTTAAATAGATAATCGTTTTAGTTTGTTGTACAATATAAATGTTTCAAATAGGAGGGTACAAAATGCACATCAACTCATTCTAACCCGCTAACCTAACTTAACCCCGACTACGTGGATTAAGTTGGATGAATTAAGTAAAAAAAAAAAGAGAAGGGTTGGTTGATTGCGAGTTATATTTTTTTAATAAACATGAGTTATATTTTTTTAACCCATCATTAATTTAATTTGTCTAAAGTATATATTAGTTATTATATTTCTACACATGCAACGAATCTCAACCTCATATATATTCATATAAATTTCTTACAAATCATATGAAACAAATTAGAACATTTATAATTTCAATTACTACTTTATACATTATGAATATTTTTTTTAATAAACATGCAATGTAAATATTATTGTTAAGAATATTTATTTTGTTATTATTATTATTATTGAATTACTATTATTTATTTTAGTTAGTCTTTTTGTTGGCGTATTAAATACGTTTTTTTGGAAAAAAATTACCATAGGTTTTTTATTGTTTAGAAAAAAAAACTAAGAAAATAATGTTAAAATTTTATAGTTTTTTAACCCGTTAAACAGTTTAAAACGTGGGTGAAAACGCTAAAAAAATCACTTAATCTGCTAGTTTTGATGATCAATAGATTTGTAATGCGTTCAAAAATTAATCACTCAATAAAAATAAATAAATTAAAAAAATTTCCTCTACTCCCTTCAATTTAACCAGTGCACATCCCTAGTTTCAAATCACCAAGATGAAGCTTGTGTAACAATTATAAGATAAAATGGGTAAACGTCCATTTCTTTGAAAAATAGGGAGAAGCTAAATCCTTGATTATGACATTCAAATTCCATGGCTATCCTTGAGCGTAGGAAAGATGTAGTCTCCATGTCTCTCTTTTTAGTAATATTCATTGGTATTCCAGCCAATATCTCGATTAATTTTAAATAATTAATTAAATTATTTATTAACAAAGAGTTCAATTAAAACCGAATTAAAATATCAAATATTAGACAAATCACCATGCCAACCTGAGCTGGAACCCTGTCGTGGACTAATCAATCACAGCACAGCAGAGTATGCTGTGAGAGCAAATAGTTCTTATTTGAGATTTTAAAATTTAATTAGAATCGTTCATTATATTAAACTCATAAGATAAGTAATCTCTGTAAAATATCAGATCAATCGAAAATTATTAGCCATATGATGCGGATAGATTTGTTTGATCGTTTATTCTCAAAATATTATAAGTCAATTAATTTTTTCAAAACAAACATACTTTGATCAAATAGATAGTGATGTCCGATTGATCAAATTTTTATTTATGAGAATTACATAATCAATTATTTAAATATAGTGAATGATTTCAATTAAAATTTTAATTCCTAAATAAAAACAATTTAGCCTTACAAACACCTCTACTGTGATTAGCTCACCGGAGGGTCCCAACTCCCATGCCAACCATGCTTGTCTTGCAAGTCTCTTCTTTGTTTAGCAAATGGAAAAGAGAGACAAAGAAAATTGTCTTTTCCTTAGTGGTTTAAATAATTTAAAAAGCTTCTTGGGTGATTTATGGCTTTATGTTATTTGCGTTTTAGACCAATTTTATTAACTCTATGCATTAGAGATGGCAACGGCGCATGTTTAGGCGAGCTGTGTTCTCTCATCCCCATTCCATAAATTAGTGGGATGAAATTAGAAAAAAATAATCAAAAAAGTGACCGGACGAGATTGGGAGCATAATAAAAAATATATTTTTTACTTTAAAAGAGAGTAATACTAACAATAATGACATGATAAGCTATTAAAATAATAAAATTAATTAATAATTAGAATTAAAAATAAAGAAAAATTAAAAATAAAATTAAAAAATTAAAAATAAGTATACTATTTTTTGTATTTTAGTCTTATTATATTGTTAAAAAATAAAATTTATATACATGTTTATATATTTAATTTATTTAATTGGGGGCAAAAATTATAAATACCGCAATCTACTCGTTACCTATTGAATGTGAAAAAATCTGTACAAAACTGAGCAGAAAATGCAGGGCGGGGTGAGAACGGGTAAAATTACCATCCCTACCTGCATTGGTCATGTTTGGCTCCAACTTAGAATTACTTTTTAACCAAACAAGATTTTTTATTATTTAACTTAAAGTAAACAAAAAAAAAAAAGAAAGTAAAAAGTATGATTTTAAGCCAAATGACCAAATAAACGGCATTTTGGAGATTTGCTTCCAAATCTTGTGCCATGTCACTGATTCTATGCTTCTATGCTTGATCTTGTCTCCTGCATGCTTATCTCTCTTCTTGAGTGATTATGTGTATATGATATCTCTTTCTTTATTTCAAATATTCTTAGTTTCTAGCTAGTATGCATGTTAGAGAGTTCTTGTTATGAATTATATTTTTTTATAATTTAGTTTGTCTTTGAATACCTGTTCTTAATGATATGTTAAAAGGCCAATTTTTGGTGATGCTAAGTTTAGCCCTAGTTTTGACTTATATTCTAGAAAGGAGAATGTTACCCTTAAAAATAATTTGTTTTTTAAAAAATTATTTTGTCTAATATATATATATATATATGCAAAACTGACCATGTAATGAAGAACAATATATACTATGCGTGCTAACCGCATGGGTTAGCAGTACATATTTCTAGTAGATCTACAGATTTTTGAATTCGCACAGGCGGTATTTGAAAATGCTATTATTAATAATTTTTAATTTTTTGCTATTAATTTTAGATATAACTTATAAATTTTTTCAAACACTTACAACTTCTACTACAAATTATAATTTATAAGTTACTGGTAATAATTTTGCCAAACACCCCCACAAAAGCATCTTGTTTTATGTGCAATTATTGAGCTAGATTTCAGAAACAAAAATATTGATTATTCCGAATTTGGTAAATAAATATATTTCATTTTTATTTTCTAATTCAGCACCACTAGTGTTTCACAAAACAATTCTAAAATTTTTATCTAGAATTTAACATAAATAAATTAGATTTACTTAGGCTCGGTTCAATTGTCAAAAAAATTATATATAAAAGTAATTCATAAAAAAATAAAGTCCAAAAAAAATATGCTTATATATGTCTAAGAATTGATTTTTTTTATCTGTTTAATTAACAAGAAACATAGTAGAAAATTAGTTCCCAACTCTTTCATTATACATTTCTTTTATCGGTAAAAAAAAAATTTATTGATTCCATAAACTAAACAAAAATAGCATGGCCTCACCTCCAACTGATGATAACTTCATGTCTAAACAAATATACAATCAACAAATAGTCAACTACAAAAAAAAAAAAGAACTCAAAACTCAAAACTCAAAAGTGATGAGCTTACCAACTACAACCCAGAAGGAGACCTAACTTCCCTACCAAAACTGAAAAATATTGTCCACAACCTAAGCGTTATACCATTCAACAAGCTATAGACTTCAAAACCCAAGATGAACAAACGAAGAACTGGACATCCTCCACTACAAGCTAATCTCACATAAAGCAACATGATTAAACTAACCCAAAACTCAATAAAACAACACTGAAATTCTTGATATTCAATGAAACTCACAAAAATGTAATCTAATCAAACTCACCAACCCAATACTCATCAAGACCAGCAAAACATCACCCAAACCTCAGCAAAACCAACCCAATATAGAGTCAACAAAACTAGCAGTGTAATCTCCACGAACTCTGGAACCAAGATAACTCCCAAAACTCAGGGTACGTCACTAACCCAGTACTTAGCAAAGCCAGCAAAACACCCGGGCACAGCAGATGCTACCTAAGGCATTGGTTGCAACCCACACCTCCATTACTCCCTTCTTCCAAGCCCCCTCAAGATCTATGACAATCTTTTCGTCTCACAGTAGATGGGTTAAGCTTTGACACTATTTTCAATTCCCAAATATTGATTGCACCCCACTCCTCCTCTTCTTTTAGTTAATTCATCAAACTCCCTTCTCGCACAAACACAACCAAAATAAGATACAGCCAGCTCTAAGTTCAAACACTAGAGGTTACTGATTAGCCATGTTAACCTTAACCCACAAGATTATTGGTTATTGTCTCACCCCTCCCTCAACCTCAGGTTAGCTTCTTCCATGGCCATGACTATGGCTAGAATTTGCTCCTTATTGCCTCCAAAGTTAAGACCCATGAACTTACTTGTTTCCAACACTAGCTCGGCCTCCCTCCTAATGATATTATTCCTGTTCACAAAATTTTGGGTTTTAAAGGAGGACTGTTCCTGAGTTTGTTGGCTTTTGATTACACTTTTTCTTTTCATCTTTTTACCCCTACCCTGGTAATTCTTGACACTGTGTAGACCTAATTCTAGCAAAAGTTTCTTCTTATTACATCTCTCTCCTTTTGTTGCTACTTGAAGGGGACTTTTTTGCTAGATCGGCACAATTATAGCTATTTTTGTGAAGGTTCCTTTCCTTAGCATCAACCCTATTTTTGGCTAAATTACATTCAAAATCCTCATCATCTCTCCACTGTAACTCTCCACGGTTGTTTTCCTGCACATTGCAGACTACCACCTTTTGTTGACCTTCCATTTTAGGAGCCCCTCTAATTGAACCCACCACTGTCTATTTTTGTGTGCCTTCTGACAGTTTTTCCTCATTAGCATAACATTTTGAATTCTCGACTTCCGCTATTAATATAGACTCCTCAACTATACTAACCAAATTTGCATCCTCAGAAACCTTCTTTTTCACAACTCTAGGGGCACAGTCCTCTGAGTTCATCACCTCCATAGCTATGTGAGCTTGGTTATGTTCTTCCTCATTACTTGCGGACTGAGATGAAGGAAGTGGCACTTCTCCATAATGTTTTGTGAGAGAACCCTTGGCACCACCCGCATGTGTGTTACAAATTTTTTTGCGATAACAAAACACTGTGTGCAAAAAAAATAATAAGTTATTTTTTTCTTTTTCTCTTATTTCCTTCAACTAAACTAATCCTTAAGGCTTTGCTCGGTTACCATGAAAATGTTGAGTGGTGAAGAAAAAACTACAGTTCTAGGTTGACTACTCGAACGGGCTAGCACGGGGTGGTCTCGGGCTAGGAACAGCTCGAGCAATCAGTAGTCAACTCGAGCGGGATAGTATGCCAAGAAGTCCCGGATTAGTGACCGCTCGAGCAGTTAGGGATTCGCTCGAGCAGACCCGTTGCGGAACAATTTTTTAGTGCGGTAGCTAGGGTTACGTTTTAACCCTAAGGGGCTTTTCATTATGTGCGTAATGTTATGTTTGGCCTAAAAAGACTGAGAGAAAGTGTCAAGAATATCATTCCCTTGTAATCTTCCAATCAATATAGTGAAGTGTGATTCTGTGGACGTAGGCACGCCTTGTTGAACCACGTAAATCTTGTGTGTGATCGTGCGATTGTTTATTTTTCTTTCTTCTTCATTATCATTATGTGATTTATGCATTCATGGTTGATCTTGGACGAGATTAGTGATTACGTTATAATCCCCAACAACTGGTATCAGAGCTCAGGTTAGGAGATTGACGAATACACATAGTAGAAGAAAGAAGATCAACAAGAAGCAAGAAGTTCAATGGTTTGGACTTTGGATATTAGAGGATGCAGATAGAAGACTATATGTATGGGAAGAAGCTACAATTGCCACTCTTGGGATCTAAACTATAGGGCATAAAGGATGGGGATTGGGCTCTATTTGAAAGACAGGTGCTAGGAGTTATTCGATTGACGTTATCTTGGTCACTGGCGCACAACGTAATCAAATAATAGACTACAGCAAACATGATGGCAGCACTATCAAATATGTATGAGATGCCGTCGACAAACAACGAGGTACATCTTATGAAAAAGATGTTCATTCTAAGGATGGCCGAAAGTACACCTGTTGCACAACATCTGAACGAATTTAATACTATCACGAATTAGTTGTCTTTAGTAGATATCAATTTTGATGATGAAGTCAGGGCCTTTATTGTGTTGGCTTTGCTGCCAAACAGTTGGGAGGCTATGAGAATAGTAGTAAGTAACTTTTTCGGTAAGAATAAGCTGAAGTATGATGATATCAAAGATCTGATATTGAGTGAGGAGGTTTGCATGAGAGATTCAGGAGAGATATCTAATTTGGAGTCGAATGCCTATACGGCATTGAATGTTGAAGCACGGGACAGAGATAATGCCAGGAATCAGAACAGGGGCAAGTCTAAGTTCAGAAGAGGCCGAAGTAAGTCCAGGTCGGGACAGCAGCCTGAATGTTGGGGTTATGGCAAGATTGGCCATATCAAGAAGAACTGTAGAGAGCATAAGAAGAAGACTAAAGTTGAGTCAGCAAATGTTGTGACAGAGAATGTTTAAGACGCTCTACTACTATCAGCGGACAACCCTATTGATTCTTAGGTATTGGATTCAGGAGTATCCTTTCACACGATGGCATACTAAGAGATTATGAAAAATTATGTTGTCGGTGATTTTGGCAAAGTATATTTGGAAGACGGGGAGATTTTAAACATCATGTGTACAGGCGATGTGAGAATCAGAGTGACGAATGGGTCTGTGTGAAAAATACAGAAGGTACGGCACATACCTAAGCTTATGAGAAATTTGATTTCTATTGGACAGCTTGGCGCAGAAGGTCATTCAGTAACCTTTGTTAGTGGCATGTGGAAAGTCACCAAGGGAGTTATGGTAGTGGCTCAGGGAACAAAAACAGGTACCATGTACATGACTACGAGTACAAGGGATACAGTGGCACTGGCAGACAGTGGGTCAGACACGAGCTTGTGGCATAAGAGGCTAAGGCACATGAGCGAGAAGGTATGAAAATTCTACAGTCAAAGGGCAAGTTATCGAGTTTGAAGTCTGTACAGTTTGATTTGTGTGAGGGTTACATTTTTGAGAAACAGAGGAATGTCAATTTTCTAAAAGGCAGCATGACACCAAAGCCAGATCGGCTTGAGCTGGTACACACGAATCTGTGGGAACCTTCCCTAGTTGCATCTCTTAAAGGTGCACGGTATTACGTGACATTCATTGACGACTCCAATAGGAAGGTATGGGTCTCTTTTCGAAAGCACAAGTTTGATGTGTTTAAAACTTTTAAGAAGTGGAAGGCCCTAGTTCAGATTGGGACTGAATTAAAGATGAAATGTCTGAGGTCAAACAATGGAGGTGAATACACATATGGGAGATTTAGAAATTTTTAGGCAGCTAGTGGAATCAGATGCGAGAAGACTATTTCAAGAACGCTACAGCAGAATGGTGTGGCTGAGCGAAACTTCAACAAATCATCCGAGAGAAACTTCAACCATCTTGTCATCGCTGCAATCTCGAGATCAGAGTCTAAACCTGCTTCAAAATCTTTCATGGCTTATTTCTTTAGATCTACGCAGTTTGTGAAGGATTTTATCATCAAATCATTCATCTTGGCTTCATTGAATTAGATAATCTAGTGTGAGAAAGAGAGAGAGAGAGAGAGAGAGAGAGTTGAGAATGGAAAGTTAAGATATGAGATTGAACAAATGGAAAGACGAGGCGACGTATGGCAAAGCGAGGGCAAGGAAGAGGAGATAGCGAAAGCGACGAGTCCAGGGGTAAACCTCTCTATGTTTTTGTGTGTGTTTCTATGTTTGGTGGTGGTGGTGGTGGTGGTGGTGAAGGTTCAGAATGTGTTTATGTGTTTGTCTCGTCATTATATAACAAATGTGACACTTGTTTGAAATGAGACATTTTTCCTAAACAAAAAGAGATATTCTTCTTAAACAAAGTGAGACATTTTTTTTGCATTACTAAAATGTCTCATTTTATGCAAATGAGATATTTGCTTATAATGAGACATTTGGTGCCAAAATAAGACATTTATTTTATTTTTCTGTACAAATATTTTATTTGTTAAAAATGTCTCATTTTTTTGCACAACATTTGCTGAAGATGTCTCATTTTTTGATGAGACATTTTCTTTGCATTACTGAAATATCTTATTTTATGAAATAAGGCATTTTGCAATGAGACATTTGGTGCCAAAAAGAGACATTTATTTCTTTGTCCTAGACAAATGTCTCATTTTTTGAAAATGTCTTCTTTTCTTACATTGACTCATTTTCTGTAACAAATGTCGCATTTCTTATTATGTAGAAATGTCTCAAATGCCTCCATCCGACCAGTAATATTACCCTGATTATCTTGGACTGATAGAATCTCTCACCTAGTTTATCTTCATCACACTTTCTACACGTCCCATGATTTTGTAATTGGGTTGCTCATAATGCAACCAAGTTTGCTCTCTCACTTGCTGAGGAAGCTATATGGACGGCGTTCTACCCACCATGGTGTATGCAATACGACTCGTTAAATTGTAGGTCATTGAGCCTTTGATTTATCATATTTTCAATAAAATTTTCTTTTCTTTGATAAAAAAATATCTCAGATGTAAAATAAGACATTTCATAACAAATGTCTTATTTTTACATCTGATAGTGGTGGCGGCCACGGCGGCGGCAGTGATGACAATAGTGATGGCGGCGATCTGGTGGTGACGGTGGCAATGGTTATGTAATTTGCATGTGAAATTATTATAGAAGGTTGTGGGTAATTTTAGTATAAAAATATTAAAAATAAATTATTAAAACATAATCTTTGGTTGTGATTTATTAAATTACAATACCTCTAAATGAAACCTAACCAAAAATTCCCTTAATGTTTTGATTTGACTGTTTCATGTTTAAACTTTCTCACCAAATGGTTATTTTAGGTTTTTTCGCATTTTAGCATTGCTAAAATGCCTAGATAGCTAATCAATGCAAAAGTGTGTCGACAAATTTAATTCATATACTTTAAATTCTGAATAAAATTCTGGAATTATTTTTAAATTTCTCTTTTCTATTCTTAGAGCATCAGTAACAGACTAGCCAAATAGATCGTTTAGCTATTTTGACATATATACATATGTCGAAAAACAAGATTCAGCAGACTGGCCAAATGGCTCGCCTCTTCAGCTTCATCTACAGTGACTTGTCACTTTTGGCTAGTTACTGTTCACTCGTTATGTACTTTCAGCAGGCTGGCGATGCTCAGTTTCATCTCTCGACTGGTTCATGCCCTTTTTTGATTCAGATTCAGAGCGTCGGGACGAGGCTCGCCGTCGAGTCGGCCATGGGTGTTGCAGCAGCGTTGCTGGTGTTGTTTTACGAGAAAGACAATGAGACACGACAGAGGGAGTTTCAGTCCGTCGGTGGTTTTTTTTTTTGTTTTTTTAATCTTGTAATAAATATAAATAAGTGAAAATATATGACTATTGAGAAAATATAATGGTCTTGAAAATAAATTAATAATATTAATAAATAAAAATTAATAATAAAAAATAAAAATTAATATTATTTTTAAAAAATTAACTAAAATAGTTAAAGTATTAAATTAAAAGTGACTAAATAAATATAACTAGTGATTTGGCTAGCTTAATTCGGATAGTATTGGTGTGCGAGCTGACTGTTGTCTTCTCTTCTAGCTCTATATATCTGCCAAATTTCCTAAAACCCGAGCTACTTTCTCTCTCTATAGATTTGGAGACGAATCAGGAGAGAGAGAGAGAGAGAGAGAGAGAGAGAGAGATCCGAAAGAGATGGGAGAAGATGATAGGGGTAGCGTGTGCGTAACCGGTGGAAGTGGGTTTGCCGGCTCATGGCTGGTCATGAGGTTGCTTCAGCGCGGGTTTTCGGTGCGGGTCACCCTCTGCCAAGCAGGTTCTCTCTCTCTCTCTCTCTCTCTCTCTCTCTCTCTCTCTCTCTCTCTCAAGCCATCCATGGTGGTCTACTGGTCTTTGTTTGGTTCATTTTGCATTTTCAAAGCTTTTTCGAAGTGAATTTTTCCGTTTTTTAATATTCTTCATATTTTAATTTATATTTTTATCTTTTGTCGATTTGTCGAGATGAAACAGATCTAACAAGTATGATGTTTTCACGAAGGGTTAGAAAAAAAGTTTATTAAAAATAAAAAAATAATATTTATAAAAATATTAATAGTATATTATTTAGGCTTATTAAATTTATTTTTTAGTAAAAAAAACATTTGTTTTTGAATTTCTCACGATAAAAGAAAATTTAAAAAAATATACTAATTAACTTTTTAAAAAATATATCAAAAACAAAAAAACTATAAAAAAAGAAATCCAAAATGAAGGTTCAGCGGTTGTTTGGAATAGTTTTTAAATTTCACTTTTAAAAAGTTTAATTTTTTTAAAAAATAAATAAATAAATAAATAAAGATATTTGAAATAATTTTTTGTTTTTTTGCATTTTTGTTTTTTATTAAAATATATTAAAATATTTAAAATATTTTTATTTTTAATTTTTAAGTTATAGTATTTAAAATATTGATACGATTTTTTATGTTTTTGGTAGTAGAGTTGACTTCTTGTATAAGAGTATTACAATAATTTTATTTAAAAAAAATTTAAGATATTTGTGATATGTATTAGTTTTTTTAATTAAATTAAGATATAAAAAATTTAATTTTTTAAAAAAAATTAAACAATATAATTTAAAAATTAATTTTTTTTAAAAAAAATCAACTTAAAAGTTAATCCAAACAAACCCTGAGTCCTTAATCCAAACAAACCCTGAGTCCATAATCAATTTAGGTATTTATATTTGTCATTTAAATTGCATCTTTTAATTGTCAAATCATTATAATTTTATAAACCTAATTCTAATATTAAATGAACAACATAAACTGTTTGTTATGTTATTATTCTTGATTTTGTAAGTCTTAATGGTCAGTTGATTGATTAAGCTTTGAGATTTAAGAGTGTGTTAAAAGATTTCAGCGCCAAACCACTGCTCCAAATTAATATAATTATATATTAATTAATATCAATATTTAATATAATTATTAAGAATTTAAAATCGCAATATATAATGATTAATATTTGAAACTCTGTAGAATCTTGTCTTAAACTATAAACTCTTTATAATTAGTTTATACAAAATTTTAGCTCAATTTAATTAAATTTGTTACCGATAAATTATAGAATTAATTCTTAAAATTAATTTTTTCATCGGAGCTTTAACGTAATTTTTTTCACATGATCAGACAAGGGAACAGACATTAGCTACCTCGCCAACCTTCCCGGAGCATCCGAACGGATCCGATTCTTCGACGCCGACCTGAACCAGCCGGAAAGTTTCGACTCTCCGATCAAAGGCTGCGTCGGAGTCTTCCACGTCGCTCACCCCGTCTATTTCGACGACACCGAGTCCGTCGAGGCGAGGACCGAGAGGGCCGTCAGAGGAACCCTAGGAATCCTCGAAGCGTGCGTGAAGACGAAGACGGTGAAACGGTTCGTCCACACTTCGAGCTCCTACGCCGTCATGTTCAACCGGGAAGTCGGCGTGATGGACGAGACGAACTGGACGGACGACGACCACGTCCGGGCCTCCAATCTCGCCGGAGCTTCGTATATACTGTCGAAGACGGCGACGGAGAGGGCGGTCATGGAGTTCGCCGGAAAACATGGACTCGACGTCGTTTATTTGGCTGCTTCGATGATCACCGGCCCTTTTATTTGCCGACGGTTGCCGGTCTCGGTGTCCACTTCTTTAGCCTTGATTTATGGTATTGTGCTGTTTTTAAAAATTCATTATTTAGAAATTAAAAATATGAAGACAAAAAAACAAGCTTTTTAAAATTAGTTACTAATTTTTTGAGTGTTTTTATTCGGACATAGAAGTAAAAATATCTGAAAGCAATATTAAAAAAAAATAGTATTTGTGAGATAATTTTTGGTGATAGTCTTGTTTGGTTTATCTAAAAAGTTTTAAAAATAATTTTTTTTTGACTATAATTAGGGGTGCATAAGATATTCGAAAAATTAAAAAATCAAACCAATTCGATCAGTATGAGTTGAGTTCGGTTGGTTCAGTTTTTATAAGTAATTGATTTGATTTTGGATCCCAAAAAAGACAAATCAATAATATTGATTCGGTTCTTGGGTTAGTCTAAAATTAACTTGAATTAATTCGAAAATCATATATATATATATATATAAATAAAAAATATTAATAATTAGTGTATAATTATTGTGAGATTCATATAAAAAAATTTAAAAAAATTAGTTTTACAAATTAAAAAAAATAGTCATTAGATTAGATAACTATTATTAATTATTATTTATTTGTTATGCGTTATTTATTTTTATAGATTTTTTTATTAGATATTTGTCATTTTTTTATTAAATAGATTATAAAATAATTATTTAAACTTTTATTTTATATTTTTATTATAATGTATGAATCTTAACTTTTATTTATTATTTATTTAAAATTTTTAAAATTTATATATAGTGATTTTTTTATGTATGTAAAGTAATTTTTAAAATTTATGGAACGATGGTTCCAAATCGAACCAATCCAATTTTTATTTGTTTGGTTTGATTTTATAATATAACAAAGTTGGTTCTTAATTCAAAAAATTATAACTAATAAAAATTATTTTGATCCTAAGTTTAGTACTAAATCGAACCAAATCGATTCATGTGCACTCTAATTATAATACTCTTAATTAACGAATTAACTTTACTTTCAAAAAAATTTTATTAAAAAATTATATTAATATTCCAAACATGACGACTTAAGAACAAAAATACATATTCAATTTTTTAACAAAAAATAAAAAAATTTACCTTAAAAAATTAATTTAACTACTCTTAATTTTTTTTTATCAAATTAAATTTTTTAAAAGCCAAACACATTCCAGACGGTGACATATCAATTTTGTAATTATATATACTCTTATCATTTGGGATACTAACCTCATAGAACAATTTGATCATTCTACCATTAATGTTTAAAATGAGATAAGAGTTGAAAGACAGTATTTTAAGAACTAGTATTTTAATTTAATTTTTTAATTTATGAATTTTTTTACTAAATCGGTTATATTAATTTTTTTACATTTTTAACTCAAAAAAAAAATAAAAAATAAAAAAAAAACTGTATTACCCATCATCCCCATAAATTTTTATTGACAAAATTGTGTAAATCTATATATATGCAGGTAGAGAAGATCAATATACATATCTTGTCAAAGCACCAATGGTGCACGTAGATGACGTGGCAAGTGCATATATATTTCTGTATGAACATCCAGAAGCAAAAGGGAGATACGTTTGTTCCGCAGCCGAAGTGACGATCGACGAGATCTCTGAATATCTCTCCGCCAAGTACCCACAATATCAAATGCCGCCGCCTGAGTGAGTTTTTTATCATCTTAGGACTCTGATTTGGTAATTTAATTTTTAAGTTAAATTTTTTATTTAAAATTATTTTAAGTTTAAAAATTAAAAATTCATTTGAAAAAAGTATGGGGCGGTAGTTTTAATTCAAAAGACAAAATATTTTATTTAAAGTTGTTATAATTTTTTAAAATTTATTTTTAAATAATTTTATATTGAATATAGATATTGTTTGATAGATTTTGACAATATATTTTAAAAATATAATTTTTATAAAAAATAAATTTATATAATAAAAGTTATGATATTTTTAAAAAATATAAAATAAATTATGTAAAAGCCAAAAACTAAAAGCCTTTCAATTGAAAAATTTATTTTTTTTAATTTTTTGTACTTTAAACCAAAAAAAAACAAAAATCTAACTTTAAATCAACTTAAAATCAATTTCCAAACAAGGTCTTATTCACTTTCCCCATTTTTTTCTTGATTATATACTCAAGAAGTAGAGAGAGAGAGAGAGAGAGAGGTTCAATTGTGGGATCTTATAGTGTATTTAATCTATTTTTATATTTTTAAGTTTTTTTATACGGCTTTGATAAAAATAATACATCAAAAAAGTTAGAATAATACAAAAAAAATCTAATTAACAGGCTTTTTTTGTGCTTTTTGTGGCCTCTTTGACTTTAGTAACAAGTTTGTTTAATTTTAAATAAAACGAGTATAATTTTTAAATTTTTCTCATCACGTTAAATTAAAAAAAGTAAAAAAATGTGCATAAAACAATTAATAAAAAATCTAGAAAAGATGAAAAAAAGGGTTGAAAAAAAGAAAAAAAGAAAAAAAAGGCAAGTGGCTTTTTTAGACCAAACATATGCCAAGTCCATTGCATTAGAGATAATGTACTCTAATATAATATCAAGTAATTTTATGAATAAAAGTTATTTTATTACTTATACATTCTCCCAATTACTTATTGACTCCATTCACCATCAACATTCACTTTTCGATGACCCTTTGATGACTTTTTTCACAATATTCGGCGACTTTTTATTAGCTTTCCCAGTGATCCAAAAAATGGAGTCATACAGAATAGATAAAAACAACTATTTGTTTTAATCGAATGGTAAAATTTTATATGTATACATGAAAATTATAATATATTTGTTACCATCACCCCCTCATTAGCTTCCACCATCACATAAAATAATAAATGTCTACTTTTTTTGTATATGAACCATTAAAATTATCTCTATTTTAAGGAGTTGCTGGAAGCCGTTGGAAAGAAAAAATGGTGAGGATTTAGATCGTTGAGGATTAAGTTTTGAGATGGAGGAACACGTGTAGAAAGCAATACGAAAGGAATATTTTAGTTCAATTTAACCTAATAATTTTTTAAGTTCTATGATGGACCAAATATTCTACAATATTTTCATTATAGACTCTTGATGACCAAAATCTCCTAAAAAAAGGTTCCAAGTAATGATCACCGTCTTTTTTTAATTAACAGTACCTGGAAGGGCATTGAAGCAGCGTATTCTAGCCTCTCCTCGAAGAAGCTCTTGGATCTTGGGTTCAAGTTCAAGTATGGCTTCCAAGAAATATACGATGAAACAATTCAGTGCTGCAAGGAGAAGGGTTATCTCTAGTTGATGTTTGGCACTAATTAAAGTTCTTAAATTGTCTATAGCATTTATGATTTTGGAATATAAGTGTGTGTGTGTGTGTGTGTGTGTTGTGTGTGTGTTGGGGGGGGAGGTGGGGGGGTTTATACGCTTACTGATGAGTTGTGTTCATTGATTTTCAATGTTGTTGATTTCAGAATAATGGGGGTATTTGGAAATATAGTTGTTAGTAGTTTTTAATTTTTTGCTATTAATTTTAGTTATAAGTTGTATATTTTTTTAAATACTCATAACTTCTGCTGTAATTTATAATTTTTTTTTTCTATTTTAATTACAATCTATAATTTTTACCAAATATTCACAACTTCTTATACAAGTTACAATTTATAAATTAATAGCAGTAACTTTACCAAATACTACCAATGATGCTCAACAATATTGTGGCTATTTTCTCCTCTTTTATATTTATTTATATATACTAGGTTCATGCATCTGCGATGCAGTACTAAACACTGGTAATTAATAAGCTAAGTAAATATTTAATTATATAACAATCTATCACCAACCACTTGCAAGTAAATATCAACTTGGTATAAAAATCCAAATATTTTTTGCTTATAAAAAGTATCTTCACACATATAAAAGTTATCATATAACGATGTATATAAAAGAGTGTATAACGTGTTACAATTATAAGTGAGCTTTATATTTAGCTAGAGATCTTTAATGTGATAATTTTAAGATGTGGGAGTTTATCGTCTGTGCTAACTTCACATAAAAGAGATAATATGTATAAGTGCTTTCATTAATCCATCTCTCTTGTAAATTAAGTTGCTCCTGAAAATAATAACAATGTTACCTTTTTTCGAAGCTTTGGATTGTAAGTTAGTGATAAACAAAGTGCTTATGTACCTCAATGTTAAGATACATCAAGGATTCTAGGTCATATAGAAGCAAATTTTTTTGCTTGTTTTTCAAAGAGTATTGCAAGAGTAGTTTGTGTTGCATCTCCTAATTTAATTAGTATAAAACACCTACATGAAATAGTTTTTAGAATTGTAGATAACACTAGTATTAAATTAATAATATAATAATAATGGTATGTTATAGTTGTACTATAACATCAACTTTGTGGTAGATATCACACAAAAATGTCTTGCCAAAAATTTCTGCAATTTTTCTTCGGCAACTACTACAAGCCATATATACCTACACTTGTTTTGTGGCAATATTCTCATGATAGATACTTTGTGTAGTAAGTGTGTTCCTATAGGTAAACTTCACTTTGTTAGGCAAATAGATTGTTTTATTCATAATATCATAAATAATATGTTAAATCAAACATCGTATCTTATCACCAAAGTCTAAGATATCTTTGTATCTTATCACCAAAGTCTAAGATATCTTTGATGGCCAGGCCGGAGTCAAGAATTATGTTAAGAGGGGTCAAATTTTGAAAATTGTATACAGTAAATTAAAGTGTTACTCAAAAAGTTCAAATATATTAATAATTTATAATTGATTACAGTTGACTACGATGGTTTTTCATATTCTAAAAATGATACATGATAATTTCATTTGTAATACTATGAAATATTTCTTTCTCAATATATACAAGTAAACTATTATACATTCATTGATCACCCATTCGATTGCGAAGCCAACCCTTCACAATCTTCATAGCAAAAAATGCCCTCTCTACTGTAACTATCGCAACCAGTAAAATCAAGACCAACGTTAGAAACTTATAAATCGAGGGGTATCCTTTAATTTTTTTGGTCTTCACTATCTTCTGTGCAAGATTTTCTATTCCTTTTAAATCAAAAAATTCAATACTAGAGTGTACGTCAAAAATGAAATTATCAAGTTGATCGAAAATTGCTAATATTTTCACCTCTGAAAAATTGTTTAGGTAGAATTTGGCAAACCAAATTAATTTTTTCTTATCAAAAGCTGTAATTGAATCAAGTGAATTTAGACCTGCAATACAAAGAAATAATTCAGTATTCACTTCATTAAAACGATTATTGAGCTATTAGATTTGCATATCAACGACAGTAGAGAATAACTTGACACGATAATGATGAGAGTTTGTCTTGTCTTGAGCTCTACGCCTCGATCTTTCTCGATAGCATATGTTCCATCCATATTAGGAACATCAATTTAATGTTTCCCACAAAATGATGAAATTTCATCCACCAAAAAACTCCAGCCACTATTCCTTAACATTTAGAGTTGTTGTGTAGAAACTTAAAGCAATTTCATGGCATTGACAATATCTTGATCTTTTCTTTGTAAAATTTGAGATAAATCATTTGTAATTTTCAAAAGAGATCTCATCAAATGTAGACTGAATACAAATTCAAAAGATTGCATTGATTTCAATAGACTAAATGGCTCTTCTCTTTGTTCTGAATTGGATCTATCTTCCACTA
Organism: Heliamphora exappendiculata; assembly: GCA_034768845.1. Taxonomy (NCBI): domain Eukaryota; kingdom Viridiplantae; phylum Streptophyta; class Magnoliopsida; order Ericales; family Sarraceniaceae; genus Heliamphora; species Heliamphora exappendiculata. The sequence goes on from JAOTRH010440874.1 coordinate 25,482, forward strand.
TGACATCAAGCACTTCAATTACAACAGAAAACATGCTAATTAGACTAAGCAAAGTCCCATAATGTGATCCTCAATGTGTATCATTAGCGCGAATAAGAGTGGTCTCTTGATTAAGTTCTTTCCCACTTGTTATCTCACAATTACTTAGAGGTTCGATAACTTTAGCAGATTGCTTCTCCCAAAGAATATCTCGACGCTTGCATGAAACTCCCACAACGTTGACAATGTTTGAAACCAAGTAAAAAAGATCAGCCATATAGATATGACTCTTCGCAACTGCCACAACAGCTAATTGAAGTTGGTGAGCAAAACAATAAACATAATATGCACACTAATTCTCTTACAAAATAAGTGTTTTTAGTCTATTGAATTCTCCTTGCATATTACTAGCTCCATCATAATCTTGCCTACGTAATCTAAAAAAGTTCAAATTGTGTGTTGGAAACACTTCTTCAATCGCTTTCTTAAGTGAAATAGCACTGGTACTAGTAACATGCTTAATGCCCAGAAAGCGTTCAACCATGTATTTTCTTTCATCGATATACCTCAAAGCAATTGCCATTTGCTCATTTGTTGAGACATCTCTTGATTCATCTAAGAAAATAGAAAATAGGCTATCACCAAGCTCTTTAAGAATGACATTATTTGTTTCAACTGCTGCAACATTAATTATATCTTCTTGAATATCAAAAGATGTCAACTTCAAATTTTTAGGAGCATTTTTAAGTGAAACAGATTTCACATTTTCATTTTATTCGGCAAGAAACTTCAAAAGTTCAAGAAAATTTTCTTGGTTGCTTGAATATTCGGATTCATTATGCCCACGGAATGGAAGTCATTGTCGAAAAAAATATCTGATGCAATCAATTGATGCAGTCAAACGAATTCGATAATCAATTTTTGCTTCATCTAATAGCTTGGAAAAAATTGTTTCAATATGTTGTTTTTGATTCAATAAGTCTTGATATTTTCTCCAAGCTTGATAGTCAATACTATTAACACCTCTTACGTGAAGATTTAACCTGTTTTTCTTCTTCTAATTTGAAAATTTCTTAGCAATAAAAGAATCACAACCTGCCTGGTCTCCTATCTCGTTTCTGAAAAGATAGCAACAAAGACAATATGCGACATCTTTTGAAATGCTATAATCCAACCAACCACCAAACTTATTAAACCAAGAAAGATTAAATCATTTTAAGGTTTGTCCAAATTATTTTTTTGAAAAATTGTAATTACGAGGTTGGCAATGGCCTTTCAATAGATAAGTTTTGATTGTGTTTTAAAAAATATCTCCATAACTTAAAGATCCAATACCCAAAACTAAAATCAAATAACATAAAAAAATCACAATAAAATTAAAATCCCAAAAGCTAACAGTCCCATAGTCACAATAAATATTTTTCATATTTTTATATATTTACTTTTATTTTTTTTTAAAGTCAACAATAAACAATTCAAAAAAAGCTAACAGTAACAATAAACAATCCAAAAAAACTAACAATAACAATCCCAAAAAAAAACTAACAGTCACGGTCACAATAAATAATTTTTTATATTTTTATATATTTACTCTTATTTTTTATTAAAAAAGTCAACAATTAATAATCTAAAAAAAGCTAACAATAACAATAACAATCCAAAAAAACTAATAATAGCAATAAAAAAAAAACTAACAGTCAATCGCAATAAATATTTTTTATATATTTTTATATTTACTTTTATTTTTTATAAAAATGTCAACAATAAACAATTCAAAAAATTAACAATAACAATCCAAAAATAAAAAAGCTAACAGTGTGTAAATTTTGTCGCACGATGAACAAACAAGAAACAACAAAAACTAACAGTGATTCGTGTACAGTGTTCATTTTCATTGGTCAACAATGAACAAATAAGAAATAACAAGAGCAGAAAGAAGCGCAGGGATGGATTGGGGTAATGGGTGTACCGTGTACTCACTACTCAGAGTAACGATCGGAGCAAGGAGCGGCGGCACAGCGTCGCGACGACAAGAGCAGAGTGGCAGAGCGGCGCAGTGGCGCTGCGGCGGCGCAGTGGTGAGAGCAGAGTAGCGCAGCACAGTTACACAGAAGCAAAACCGGCACCTATTGCTGTTAGAGTTCTGTTTATGAATTGAGTTTTATTTTATAGTAGGGATCAGGGGCGGAGGGAAGTCAGGCCAGGGGGGCACCTAACCCCTCTGGGTTTTTTTTTTATATATTTTTTAGAATTTTTTATATTTATAGATTATGCCCCCTTTAAAAAATTTTATTGCCCCATTGCTTCCTTTAAGTTACTATAGGATCCCTACTATAAAATAAAACTCAATCCACAAACAGAACCCTAACAGCAATAAGCGTCGCTTTTGCTTCTGCGTAACTGTGCTGCGTTGCTCTACTATCGCCACCGCTCCGCCGCTCTGCCACTCTTCCACTCGGCCACTCTGCTCTCGCCGCCGTGCCACGGCTCCTTGCTCTGATCGTTGCTCTGAGTAGTGACTACATGGTACGCCCCATTGCCTTAATCTATCTCTGCGCTTCTTTCTGCTCCTGTTGTTTCTTGTTTGTTCACTGTTGACTAATAAAAATGAATACTGTACACGAATCACTGTTGTTTCTTGTTTGTTTACCTTGCAACAAAACTTACACACTGTTAGCTTTTTGTTTTTGGATTGTTATTGTTAGTTTTTTAGATTGTTTATTGTTACCGTTAGTTTTTTTTGGAATTGTTTATTATTGACATTTTTATAAAAAAAATAAAAGTAAATATAAAAAAATATAAAAAATATTTATTGTGATTGACTGTTAGTTTTTTTTTTGATTGCTAAAGTTAGATTTTTTGGATTGTTTATTATTACTGTTAGCTTTTTTGGATTGTTTATTGTTGACATTTTTATAAAAAATAAAAGTAAATATATAAAAATATAAAAAAATATTTATTGTGACTGTGGGACTGTTGGCTTTTGGGATTTTAATTTTATTGTGATTTTTTATGTTATTTGATTTTAGCTTTGGGTATTGGATCTTTAAGTTATGAAGAGATTTTGTAAAAGACAATCAAAATTAGAAGCGATCTCTTCTACGAGTCAGAGCACAACTTTAAATGAAGAATGTGTTGACAGAATTTTACCTGATTTTTTCGCAGACCCGGGCCTACGTCCTCATATTCTAGATTATGATCCAAATATCAGAAATTAAGTTTATCTATTGAAAGACCCTTGCCAATCTCGTAATCACAATTTTCCAAAAAAATTATTTGGGCAAACCTTAAGAAGACTTAATTCTTCTTGGTTTAATGAGTTTGGTGGTTGGTTGAATTATTGCATTTCAAAAGGTGTCGCATATTGTTTTTGTTGCTATCTTTTCAGATTCAAAATAGGAGACCAAGCAGGTGGTGATTCTTTTATTACTCAGGGATTTTCAAATTGAAAGAAGAAACATAGGTTGAATCTTCATGTAGAACGTGTTAATAGTGCTCACTATCAAGTTTGGAGAAAATGTCAAGACTTATTGAATCAAAAACAACATATTGAAACAATTTTCTCCAAGCTATCAGATGAAGCAAAAATTGATTATTGAATTCGTTTGACTGCATCAATTGATTGCATCAGATATCTTTTCCGACAAAGACTTCCATTCTGTAAGCATAACGAATTCGAATATTCAAGCAACCAATGAAACTTTCTTGAGCTTTTGAAGTTTCTTGTCGAACAAAATGAAAATGTGAAACCTGTTTCACTTAAAAACGCTCTTGAAAATTTGAAGTTGACATCTCTTTATATTAAAAAAGATATAGTTAATGCTGCAGCGGTTGAAACAATAAATACCATTCTTAAAGAGCTTGGTGAGATAGGCTATTTTCTATTCCTTAGATGAATCATGAGATGTCTCAACAAATGAGGAAATGGCAATTGCTTTGAGGTATGTGATAAAAGGAAATACGTGGTTGAATGCTTTTTGGGTATTAAGCATGTTACTAGTACTAGTGCTATTTCACTTAAGAAAGCGATTGAATAAGTGTTTTCAACACACAATTTGAGCTTTTCTAGATTACTTGGATAAATTTATGATGGAGCTAGTAATATGCAAAGAGAATTCAATGGACTAAAAATACTTATTTTGCAAGAGAATCAGTATGTATATTATGTTCATTATTTTGTTCACTAACTTCAATTAGCTCTTGTGGCAGTCGCGAAAAATCATATCCATATGGCTGATCTCTTTTACTTGGTTTCAAATATTGTCATTGTTGTGAGAGTTTCATGCAAGCGTCGAGATATACTTTAAGCGAAACAAGCTACTAAAGTTAACAAAGGTCTAAGTAATTGTGAGATAACAAGTGGGAAATGACTTAATCAAGATACCACTCTCATTCACACTAGTGATACACGTTGGGGATCACATTATGGGACTTTGCTTAGTCTGATTAGCATATTCTCAGTTGTGATTGAAGTGCTTGATGTAATAGTAGAGGATAGATCCAATTCAGAACAAAGAGCAGAAGCAATTCGTCTATTGGAATCAATACAATCTTTTGAATTTGTGTTCATTCTACATTTGATGAGAGCTCTTTTGGGAATTACAAATGATTTATCTCAAGCTTTACAAAGAAAAGATCAAGATATTGTCAATGCCATGAAATTGGTTCAAGTTTCTAAACAACGACTTATCGAGAAAGATCGAGGCGTAGAGCTCAAGACAAGACAAACTTTCATCATTATCGTATCGAGTTATTCTATACTGTCGTTGATATGCAAATCCAAATGCTCAATAATCATTTTAATGAAGTAAATACCGAATTACTTCTTTGTGTTGTATTTCTAAATCCAATTGATTCATTTGCAGCTTTTAACTAGGAAAAATTGATTCGATTTTCCAAATTCTATCCAAACAATTTTTTAGAGGTAGAGATATTAGCAATTTATGATCAACTTGAGAATTTCGTTTTGGATGTACACTCTAGTATTGAGTTTTTTGATTTAAAAGGAAAATCTTGCACAAAAGATAGTGAATATCAAAAAACATAAAGGATACTTCTCGGTTTACAAGCTTCTAACGTTGGCATTAATTTTACTAGTTACGACAGCTACAGTAGAGAATGCATTTTCTGCAAGAAAGATTGTGAAGAGTCGGTTTCGCAATCGAATGGGTGATCAATAGATGCATGATAATTTACTTGTATATATTAAGAAATAAATATTTCATAGTATTACAAATGAAACTATCATGTATCGTTTTCAGAATATGAAAAGTCGTCGTGGTCAACTGTAATCAAATTATAAATTATTAATATATATATATATATGAATTTTTTAAGTAACACTTTAATTTAGTGTATACAGTTTTAAAAATTTGACCCATTTGAACACGATTCCTAGCTCCGCCCTTGGTAGGGATCCTATAATAATTTAAAGGAAGCAATTGGGCAATAAAAAATTTCAGAATGGGCATAATTTGTAAATATAAAAAATTTTAAAATAAATAAAAAATAAAATAATTGATGCAGCCATAAAATAACTGATGCCCTTGGGCCTAACTTTCCCTCCACCCCTGTTTGATGGTACTTAATTTGATTGTAGAAGTCCTTTCATTTTGTTTGCAAGTGTTGTCCAAAAGGCGTTGATTTTTTTAATTTCCTAAAAGTAATTGATGCAGCCATAGCTACATATCTTGAATGCACAAAGATTGTTAGTACATAAAATGAATTATGTATAAGATGTCGTATGAAATGATATTATATATTATGATACACGTTCATTTCATATTTGCAAGTAGAAGGATTATATAATAGAATTTTTGCTAACCATATAAATCTTTTATTTGCAAATTTGTGGCTGCTATGATCAGGCTGGATTCCACAATTTTTTGAAGTGTTTCACATTCGTTGTTGATAAATAAACCATAGGTTGTTAGAGTAATGATATGAAGGCTATAATTTTGAAAACAATATATTCGGCTAATAGACATTCTTGTCGAAAAGTAAATTTATTTTTAAATGCTTTGAAAATGTATAAGCAAATGGAGCAAATGGTAATATCTTTAAAGAAAATATCAATTCGTCCCGCTTTCTTTTTCTCTTTTCCTTCAAAGAGACTTTCGTTACGGTTGCAACAATGTTTGCAAAGAGAAATATTCATTCATATTTAATAGGGGTGTTCAAAAAACCGTTAAAACTGTTAAACTGATCCAGACCAATTCAAGCTGTATAGTTTGGTTCGATTTTTTTTATGAATAATTTTATTTCGGTTTCAAATAATTAGGAATTGTTCTTTATAGATCGGTTCGAATTAATCTTTAAAAAATTATATGGAACCGAACTAATTAGGGATTGTTCTTTACGCTATTTATTTTATTTTACTTCTTTTTTTATTTTCTCTTTTTTATTTTTTATTTTTTCTCATAATATCGTAATATTATATCATTCATAAACTACTGGTAATAGAAGAAAAAGTTGTTTGGAGAAATATAATGCAACACAATATATGCTCGGTGGTTTAAAAAATATACGATTATTAACTTTTAAATATTACAATAAACAGAATATGCAAACCGAGTCCTGCAAACGCAGTTTGCTTAAGAATGATTTACCGCCTATCAAGGGTGTTGTAGGTTTCTCCACTGGCACTCTCTTAGGATAAAATGGTTGACCTGAACGTTGGAACATCACCAAAGATCGGTTACTCGAACACATCTCGTCTGCCTTTCTTTCTCTCTCTTTCACACCTTGCAATTGTAATCTGGTCTCTCTCTCTCTCTCTCTCATATCTCTGTATTCTGTTTCTCCACACTTACCTCTGTACATACCTCATATCCCATCTGCAGAATACTAGAGGAGTTTATATATATATATATATATATATATATATATATACATAATTTCTCTCTTAGGGGTTACATCAGAATTAAATTGGCAATTGAATAGCCAATTAAATTGTCAATTAAATTTTGGTATTGAATCTAATTGAATGGCAATGATGCCAATTGATTTCATATTTCCAACAAAAGTAATAAAATATAATTCATAATTTGTAAAAACGGGAATCTCTCTTTATAAGAATATGAAATAAGTGATAAAAGAAAATATAAAATAAAGAACACAAAGATTTAATAGAAAAATAAAATAAATAAATGTACAAATTTTTTAAATATAAAATAAATAACAAATACTTACCCTTAGAATCACTATTCCAAACTGGTACCGAACCGTTATTTATCAGTTCGGTTCGGTTCCAATTCTTAAACTCTTAGAACCATTTAGAATAATTTGATACTTAGTTTAGCTCAAAATCGAATTAAATCGACTGTGATCACCTCTAATATTTAATTATTTATATTTTATTCTAACTAAATATGATAAGTTGTAAACTAACCTTAACCAACCTGTGACGCTGGTGACGTCAAAATTGTTAGATTTTAAAGTGAAAGCACTTTGAATTAGTTTTAAAACTCATGTATAAATGTGTATGTGTGTGCGTGTGTAT
>JAOTRH010440885.1:0-32960 GCA_034768845.1 Heliamphora exappendiculata
AAGTTTATAGTTTAATAACTAATAAAATAATAAAGTTACATTTATATAATATAATAAACTAGTAACTAGTTTATAGTTTAAGTTTAAAACTTATTATTATAATTTTAATACATTAGTTGAAATAAACTTTAATTTTTTAAAGAAATTACTTAGAATTTAAAAAAAAATGTATTGAAATAAATTAAATATTGTAAAAAATAAATTAAATTGCTGAAAATAAAACAAATCAAATTAAGGAACTCCGATCTTTAATCTTGATTTCGATCGATTTGTATTTTAATCTTGATCTTGGTTCTTGATTTTCACTCTTTGATTTGCGAACAATTGCATCGAACCCGAATATCACCGAACCCAAATATTGCCAATTCACGAATCACCGATTAATTAGAGAGTAGAGAGTTGTTTGAATAAAATTACAAAAAGTAGAGGGCTTATTTATAGGGGAAATATATATATTTTTAAAAAAAATTTAAAAACTAGTCGTTGGGCCGAGCTGGGCTGGGCCCAACGGACACTTGTTCTCGGCCCTTCATTTTCGAAACGAAGCGATCCGGGCTGTAAATCCAAATTTCTGAGGGCCTCGGGCCGGGCCGGGCCCAACAACTATTTTTTTTGGGCGGGCTTTTGGGCGAACTTGGGTTCGGGTGTTTTGGGGGGGGGGTTAGGCCCGAGGATGGGGGTTATGGGATTGGGTCGGGCTCACACAGTAACGGGCCCAAGCGGGCTTACACCCCTACCCTACCTCTTGTATTTGCTCTAAAAAAAAAACTAACATAGCAACTACATTCATTTATGGTTAAACATCTTTTGAATTGTTAAATATCTTTCAAATTTATTTCGTAACCAAAATTAGATATTCTATTCAAGAGGACCCTAATATAAGGTTGGTGTCTTTCCCTGAAAAAGAAAAAGGATCAAAATAGAAAAATGGGATGATTCAGAATTATTGCGTCTATCCAAGAGCTTTAGTGTTTGAGTTAAGGGTTCACATTGTAACCAAACGTAAGTCTTGTGTCCCAATCAATTGGGGTCGGCTACATAAATTATTTTTTGCCATTACGCTATGTCAAGGACTAGATGGTCAGTTATATTCAATAAACCTATATCCTTTTTTATTATAGCATCTCATATTAATTTAGGTCTTTTTACCCCTTGTATTTGCATTAATATTAATTTATCACTATTCTTACTATTTCATTTAGTGTTCTACGTTATATATATCCAAACCATCTTAATTTATTTTCTCTTAACCATATATTTTCTAGTCTTATTACACATCCATTGATCAAAAAAGAAAAACTCTGACTATGCACCTCAACATTTTTGTTTTAGCAACGCTTATTTTATTTACGTGATGTTTTTTAGCACCCATAATTCTGTTCTACATAACATCGATGGTATAATAGTTGTTCTATACAATCTTTCTTTCAATTTATTGGTTTTCATCGGTTGTATAGTATGCCAAAAGCACCTTTGGTGTAGTCTTACTGTAATTAGAATTCACTTCTTTTTTCTGTGGCTGGTCTAATTGTAGTATACATGTGTTTTATCCCATCGATGTACCTTTTTGTCACTCACTTTCTATCCAACACCCACCTGATTATTTCTGTAGGGCCATAGGCATTCCATTAAAAGATTTTTTGAAAGAAAGCCGTATGAAAATGACTACTTTTCTATATACTTCTTTTAATCTTCTTAGTAAGTGAATTGCTTCCATAGTTATCTACCAGACGCACTGGTATTTTGTCACTGCTGTTACTATTCTTAGATAATGCCCAATTACTTCTTCCCCCTACTTCATTGTATGACTCAATTTAATACCTTGCAATTTGTGTATCTTATTTATTTTTGTAGATAGGAACTAAAATTTTATTTCTCTGCATTTTCTTATGATTTTATTAAATAGCTTTGTCAACAAAGACACCCCACTTGTGAGTTGTAAGTTATCAACTCCTAGCACCAAAATCAGATTTACTGGTCTACTGCCTCTGATCCCAAACTACATCTCTTTGCTGTTGGACATATGAAAAACTATAAAAAATCAAGCCTTCATTGTCTGACCATAACTTTTGACATGGACATTGAAGGCGGCATAGTTGTTTAAAGTGATTCAAGGCTTGATTGTTTGGGACCTTCTTCTTGTGTTTATTTGATAAAAATTCCACCACAATTTTTGGCATAGACATTATACGCGCTGGATAGTTCTTAAAGTGATTCAAGGCTTAATTGTTTGGGACCTTCTTGTTGAGTTTATTTGATAAAAATTGAATTATTGCATTGTTTTGGAAATGAGAAAATGTATATCAAGCTAACACTACTCCCTTCACGCATAACCCCATTTCACACATGGAGAGTCAACAAAATTGCCAGAACAAATTGCATAGGCAATAGCAGAACAAAGTGTATGATGACAGATGTAACATGACATGATTTGAACTCAAAACCTCCTAGAATTAAAGCTCTGATATCATGTTAGATCACCAATTATCCTAAAATTTTACCTTCTTAGGAAATGGGCACAAAGCCCCAATAAAGCATATCATTGGCTCTCGAATCCAGAACCCAAGTAAGCTTCGCAGATTGAACATGTAAATCAGAAGTACCTGTGGCTAGCGTAGTAGTAGGAATATGAGATATGCCTTGAACCTGAGTAGTATGGGAGCTATGTTGCTCATGAAGCTGACTAATCTGATATTGGGGATGGCTAAAGTTAGAAAGGGCTGGAGGCCCAGTATTTCCAATGTGCAACAATAGTACTGCGAGAGGATTTGGAGCCTGAAGTGTGGCTCCCAAAAAAGCGTTGCTTCAGTTCGGGGTCAAGTTTGAAGCAATAGGCCTTAGTGTGTCACACTTCACCACTATGATAACAAACAACGTTTGCAACCGAAGGACGAGGTCCAGAACTAGCAGTAACCATGTGATTGGGTAGGGTAGGTGGCTCAGGGATAAAAGGTGGAGCAGACTGGATAAATTAGTCGACGACGACGTTCCTCACCATCAATAGTAGCAAAGGCCTCACACAAGGAGGGCATGCAAGATGTGTTCAAAATCTTACTGTGAAGAGTCTCGAATTTAGATTTCAAACCCATCAAGAATTGATACGCATGCTGGCAATTGAGCCATTCGACTACTATTGAGGCGGCCTCAGCAGGAAAATCACTTAAAGGCTCATATTGGGCCAACTCTTCCCAGATCCTATTTGTCCTGACGTCTTTGTAAACTTTTAAAATAACTTAACTTCGTTTGTTGATAGTTATACCCTATTATTGATGCCTTGTTTGGTGAACAGGATGTTTAGCAAGGCGACGTAGTCTTGTCTAACGGTTAGGTTGGTGATATCTTTGTATGGTATAGAAAGTTGTTTACCTACTTGTATCAATTTTCCACAATGTGGTTAGATACAATACACTGGCAGCCCTAGCTTGGTAGGGTGGGAATTAAGTAGCCAAAAAATGCCACCACAAAAATCCCAGAGCCTCTTGAGGTGTATGAGAAATATCTTGATATAACTAAAAAAATGCAGGCATTATTACAGGCATGTGAACATTTTGTAGACATGTTCCTTCATAGAGTTGAAGATCTAACCCAAGATTGTTTAAATCCCAATATCCTATTGAGAGTATGCTTAGGATCATTCTTGGATGGTGGTTGCTCAGTTGTCATTAGCCAATAGCCAACTAGACTTGCCTTTTCTCTTAAAGTAGAGACAGAGAGATCAACTCCAAGTAACAAAAGTTTTTTCATTTAACAGGACACTGGTAATACAGTGAGCAGGTGCCGGTTGAGAAAGAGAAAAGCTTAATTGAGATGACTTCAACACACTCTTGTCACCAGATTCAGTCATATTGCCGAAAAAAGATAGCCGAAGGTGTGGCAGATTCAAGAACACTGCTACCAAAAAATACCAGTAGCCATTAGCCAATAGCCAATAGCTAACTAGACTTGCCTTTTCTCCTAAAGTAGAGACGGAGAGATCAACTCCAAGCAACAAGTTTTTTTTCTTTCAACAGGACAGTGGTAATACAATGAGCAGGTGCTGGTTGAGAAAGAAAAAGGCCTAATTGAGATGACTTCAACACACTCGTCACTGGACTCAGTCATATTGCCGAAAAAAGATAGCCGAAGACGTGGCAGAACCAAGAACACTGCTACAAAAACACCGGTAGCCCCAAACAGGTAGGAAAACTAAAAGAAAGGAATTACATCATGAGAAAACACGAGAGTTGTGGTTGACGGCTAAGGATTGACATCACAGGCAAGGGGTCGATGACCAGGAGGAGACATTAATGGTAGGGGAAGAACCAGGAGGGGCTGGTCGACGAGGGGTTGATCGTTGAAAGATTGCGAACCAGAAGGGTAAGACAACAACGATGGTCGTTGAAGGCGAGGGATCGTCGACGATGAGGGAGAGGCAATAGCGAGGTGTTCGATGACGCAAGGCGGTAGGGGCGGCATGATTGGGGTTTTGGTGACTGCAAGGGGCGGCGGGTTAGGGTTTTGGGATTATTATTATTATTTTTTTGGTTTAGCTTTGATATCAAAAAGGGTTCTATGATTTTTGGCCTATTTTTTAAGACGTTTAGCTATCTATTTATCCATTTATATTAATAATGTCGGAATACAAAAGAAAAAAAATAAATTCTCAAATCAAGTCATAATCAAAGAAATACTAATTTCCTAACGTGTTGATCCCAATAGTTATCCACTTATGAGAGGGTTTGACGTCCACCATAGGATCAAACCGTAGAAAAGAAAGTTACGATTGTTGTATACCCCCAAAAGTCATAGTTAACTATCAACTGGAATCTTAGTTGAGATGCAGGACCAATGTGGTTTCAATGGCTTTTAGAGCGCAATTGTTCGACTCTAGGTCTACATTATCATCTATACCAACCATGAATTTTGGTTCACAATTCAATCCCAAGAAAATGCAAGCCTCGAGGATTGTAGATCAAAGGTCATTTTAAATGGATTTCCGTTTTGCTAATTTCCATTTTCCTAGGATGGAACATGCTTGATTTGGATACAATTTTTGAAAAGTGAAACAAGAATTAACTCAAAATTTGGTTTCCTTGTCTTCTCTCTCTCTCTCTCTATTCTCGTTTTGTCTCTACACTTGTATTATTGTGTGCAAATGAAATAGGAGAGAAGGACCAAGTGTTGTGAGGTTTTGCTGAGACCTCCACTGAGAAAATGTGCATGAGGTGTTAATATGCTTGGTGTAGAAACTCTTCCATCGCTGAACACGCATTAGGTATCCACGTGTTTTGATCCTCCTCCTAGGAAAAGCTAGTTAGGATTGAGGGATTGAAAATTGAATTACCTGACTTAAAAGCATGTGGGCCATATGCACCATGCGCGTGGGATTTGCAATTCCAAAAATATGTGGTTTTTGGGATTGGACTGGTGGGGTCCACACAAATTTGAGTTGCTAATAGTAATAATACCACAACCAACCCGGCATTATTAGTACAAAATTTCAAATTACTTTCATTTCTTAACCAATGGCTAAAAATAACGCACAATTGTTATTCATTCTTTATTCCACACAAATTTGAGTTGTTAATGGTAATAATACCACCACCAACTCGGTATTATTAGTTCAAAATTTCAAATTACTTTCATTTCTTATCAAATGGCTAAAAATAATGCACAATTGTTATTTCAAATTACTTTCATTACTTTCAAATGTGGACTGGTGGGGTCCACACAAATTTGAGCTAATGGTAATAATGCCACAACCAACCCTGTATTATGTACAAAATTTCAAATTACTTTCATTTCTTATCCAATGGGTAAAAATAATGCACAATTGTTATTTCATTCTTTATTCCACACAAATTTGAGTTGTTAATCGCAATAATACCACCACCAACCCAGTATTATTAGTTCAAAATTTCAAGTTACTTTCATTTCTTATCCAATGGCTAAAAATAACGCACAATTGTTGTTTCATTCTTTATTCCACTATAACCAAATAAGAACCAAAAAATCTCCCTAGTATACATAATTTAATCTACTATTCCATGTTACTAAAAAAAATGTGGGGCCAATGATATTACTTATTCCTCCTATTCCATCTATTCCGTCCCCTAAATTAAATACAGCCTAAGTGATAAAGCTAATTAAGGACCTCAGTAAGCTTGGCCAATACCTGTCCAAGGCCATGTTTTTCAAGTTTTAGGTACACTGTCCTTCATATATTCTAGGGTCTGGCAAACAATGCCTTACCCCAGCTAATATTCACCTATCATTTTATTTCATTTGGTTAGTCAATTTCGTCAATTCCCAACTAAAAGAAACCTCATATTATTATTTGCACAATGCCACAAATAGATTTGGTGACACGTACTTAGATATGAAGAAGAATGCAACCACGGGAGTTAAATGGGAAGGGCAACACCGAGTATGTTACAGGCTCTTATGCCTTAGGCATGATTTTTGAATGGAGAAAGGCATATTTTGAGAATGATGTGGTGCTGGACCTGATGGGTCTACATTGGAGAAAATGATGTTCACTATTTTGCATTTTTTATTTCAAAAGATTCCTTGTATCTAACACTCTCTTCTGTTATTTTTATGGCCTTAAGCTTTCCTTGAGGGAATCTATTTGGTTGTTCTTGTATACATTGTGCTTACAGGGGTTGTTAGCTGTTCAGAACTTTTAGTTTATATTTGTTTTTAAAGAGAAGGGAGGCTATTTTCTAAAACATTTAGAGATTTTACCAATGCATGTTACATGATGCAGAATCATCTCGTTCCATATTATTTGTAAGGGCTTCTGAGGTAGGGAGGGATGAACAAATGCTGGATAAAAATTTTGTTGATCTCTACAGTTGAAGATGATGGACTCTTTTTCGACACTTCAATTAAAATCCATGAGAAATTAATCATGTCTTGGTCATGTTGTATTATTGTCATCATTCTTATTCGTTTTGTTGTTACTGTAGGGACCCGATCACTTGTAATTTAAAAATATTAATTAAAACATGTCATTACGTGTTCAGTGAAGAAAAATAATGTTTCAAGAAGAAGTATGGACAAATATGCGAAAAATGTGTGAAAAAAGTGACATACCTTCATTATTTTGGTTATAACTTTTTGTACAAAATGAATTTTGATGAGGCTAGAATCATTGGAAAGTAAACTTTCGGGACTTCAATTTGAACACAAGATGACCTTATTCGGAGTTCGGATAAAAGAGATATGATTGTTTAAAGTCGGGATAACCGTGCAGTCACGAAATTGCGCCCGGATGGAAATTAACCAAAATGTTTTGCATCCAGACGGAAATTTCGGTGTCCGGACAGAATGTGTTGAGGAAAAACTTTAAAGATTGGGTTTTGGGGCTATTCTTTCATTTTCTCTTTTCCTCTCTCTCTCTAAAATAGAAAAGGAGACCCTAGGGTTGATTTTAGTGATCCCTTGGAGCCTTCCTTGCTCTATTAGAGTTGATTTCTTGCCTCTCTCGGTGGACATCCATTGGAGGCTTGAGCTTGGCATTCGAAGCTCGTTTCTCACTGTTTGGTTGGAGGTTTTGGTCGATTGGAGCTTGTTTGGGTTTGATTCTAGTTGCTAGAGCTTTAAAGAGGTAGGATCTATGACTATCCTTAAAAATCTATATGATATGAGTTGTATATTTGAAAATATATACATAAAAGCATGAAAATGATGTTTGAAACCCTAGGCTTGGGTTTGATGGTGGATTTGAACAAATCTTGAACTTGTGAATGATTTAAGATGTTTTTAAATTATTATTGTGGTTAGATATGGTTGGATTTGAAAAATGAAAAGTTAGGGTTTGGTTTTGGGGTTAATCTGTAAAAAATGGGGATTTTTGAAATTTATGGATTAAATGATGAAATTGATGAATGATTTAGTAAATCTTGGGTTATGGGAACCTCTACTTTGTGTTTTGAAAAAGTAAGGTTTGATTATTGTCAAAATTATGAAAAAGTGGGAGTTTTGGGGTCGTTGGACCCGAATGGTGAAATTTGTTGGATTTTTTTTAAAATTGGGACTTTTATTACTTCATAGATGTGTTAATTTCATAAATCTTTGAAATTGATAAAAAATGTGTAGCATTGGGTTGAAAACTTTGAATAAATTCCATGAATTGTGGGATGTGAATAATGGTGTGAGATATCGGAATTGATTGTATCTTCCTAAGTTAATTCAAATATGAGAATGATAAAGATATTTGAATTGTTTATAATTGAAACCTTAATGGTATTGGGTTTGGCGAGAGAAACTGGGTTGACGATTGGACTCGTTTTGGCTTAAAATGTGAATGATCTAATTAAGGTACCGTACGAATGTGATAAATGATTAAGTTTAGGTACGCGTTGCTCCTCGGTGAAAGACCGAAAATTTGCGCAATGTAAGGTAGGCCTTTCCTTTGGGTTATCCCCATAAAAGGGTGTTCTTGGACGACCCACCCATTGATACTTCTGAGAGAAACTAAAAATGTGTGCTCTCTGTGTCGAGCTATAGAATGGGTATTTATCCATTGGGCCTCGCATGACCCGGCGGTGATAAATACGCCTGGGTCTATAGACGCCGTCCGGCGTTGGTACTTAATTAAATCAATAAATAAAATTGGGTTGGTAAAACCATTTGACGTAATTGATGTATTTGAGAACCGAGAAACCTTATAAGGGTCGTGGTTGGGAAAAGAAAATAAATGAAAAGAGATAAAATGAAAAGAAATGAAATGAAATGGGTAGTCATGATAACCGTGTTGGGTTGAGATAATGGAACTGAAAGATTAACTACGGCGTGTGTTGATTTCTTTTGTTGTAAGAAAAGATAATGGGTTATGTGAATGAAGATTTGCTAGAAAAGTGAACTTGGCTTTGGGCTTAAACTTGTTGTGCATTCACATAATCATCGTCGCATGTTATGCATTAATTCATTTATAGTTTATTTCCTATGAGTCTCGAATCATGTTGTTTAACAACATTTTTGGTGATAACGGGAAAAAAGCTATGGGGTAGAGATGGTGGTCTTGAGACCCTTTTTGTAGTAGTTAGTAGAATTACATATCTGTCATATCATCTTTTGCGAATTAAGGTTATGAATGTAATTCTTTTGAATATTTAGACGGTTGTATTCGGGTTGGTGTAACTCGTTCGTAAGGCCTTTAAGTCATGATTCAAATTTTGTATGCATGTGAGGGCGTGGGTCCGTGTTTTGGTTTGGAATTATCGGTTTTGAATGTAATGTTATGATGCTAAAACTTTGATTTTCAAGTTTTCGGGTTGAATGGAGTTGCTTCATTACCAAGTATGTGTTTTACTTCACAATTTTGCCTATATAAAACTCCTATTCTTATCAATATTTTAGCTTCAGCGTGAGTTTAATTGTTTAGAAATAATGAATGAATCCAGCCATGCATCAAATAATACGTTGGATGGATTGAATATGTTTGATGGAACCGATAGTCACTACTTCCACTCTGGATCGCGGGGTTATCACTGGATGTGGGACTCTCGTCTTTTCAACTATGGACACTGGGAAGTATGTGCTAATATCCAACTTATATTGTAATGCAATGACATTCGCCATTTCTTTATATTTATCTCTATAGGTATACCAATAATTTATACTTCTTGTCGTAGGTAATAAGATTTCTTCTTTCAAATGCAAGATGGTGGCTAGAGGAATACAAATTCGATGGGTTCAGATTTGATGGCGTTACTTCAATGATGTATACTCACCATGGATTGCAGGTGTGGTTATAATGCCATGGGAAACAGACCTGTGTGTGCTTCTTGTTGGGCAGTGTAGCACAGTGATATATTTGAAGTTTATTATGATTATTTGAAATGCTATGGTTTACAAGAAACACAGAAATGAACATGTAGCCAATTCTTAACACTAAACTCAAGCTTGTGTGAATCACGCTAGTGTTTACTATCAGAAATTGCCTTAAAAGTGAGCTGAATCCTGAATATGCTTAAGCTCAGGTTGTTCCCACACACTTCCCTCCCTCTTTTCAATTATGCTCTGTTCTTGAACGTCATCCCACTACCTTACAACCTTTGGAAAAGCAGCGGCTTCAATTTTATTCATGTAATTCTTTACAAATAAGAACTATAATTTCCTTTTTTGGGTCCTTTCATTTTTCTCTGTGGCAGATAATTTTTTAATCATATATCATGTTTATAACAACTTGCATCTGGTGATGGCTGAACTTGAACAGCATCTTGTTTTTGGGTTTGGATGATGCTTAGTTTCTATTAATAGTTTTATCCATTTAATATTAGTGCATTAATTCTATATTAGCTTTCAGAGTAGTTTTTCTTGACTTTTTGTTTATTAGTAGCTTTAGTTGTTGACTTTTGATGCAAGGCTGTCTCTGCATTCTCAATTGGAACGAAAAATGGAATCATCATAGGTTCACGGTGATTTAAAGATTGAGATAGATCATTACTTGGGTGGTAGAGATTTGTATCTTCTCCACTGTGGATTACACTTGTTGTAACCTCAGTTATTTGTGTTATTTATGTAACCTCACGGAAGCGTGTTTTATACTTTTATTTAAGGGCTGTTTTCCTATTCACCACAAAATCCTAACAATAAAAGTGTTAAAAGATTACCGTAGAGATAGAAAAATAGAAGAGAAAGCTTAAGAAAGAATTATTGTGGCGGTGAATGCGAGAGCTCTCAAAATTATGGTTAGCTCCCTTATCACTGTTATTTATATAATAAGAACAAAGTACAATAATATACCCATAACATAACAATCTCCATCAAGTTGATGTATAAATATTTCTAAAGCCCAATTTGCATATAATGGGGTGAAACACTTTACTACTAAACTCTTTAGTAAAAATATTTGCTAGTTGATTTTTGGATTTCCCATTAGGCAAATAAATTGAACACTTGCATAATTTCTCTTTAATGAAATTTCTGTCAATCTCTATATGCTTTGTTCTGTCATGTTGCACCAGGTTATGAGCAATATTGATGGTAGCCTTTTTATCACAATAAACTTCATAGATTTTTTGCACTCAATTCCCAAATCATTTAATATTAGTTGGAGTCATATAAGTTCACAAATGTCATGTGTCGTAGGCCTATACTCAGCCTCTGCACTTAATTTATCTACCTTCGTTTGTTTTTTATTTTGCCAAGTAACTAGGGTCTCGTTTGGTTGTGTTTTCCGAAAACAGTTTTCAGAGAATTATGCTTTGAAATTTTTGAAATTTTGTTTGGTAGCAATTTTCGAAAAAGAATGTTAAAAAAAACTAAAAAAACTGAGTTAAAAATTAAGGTTTTTTTTGAAAACAAGAAAATGACATTTTCACATTTTTTGATATGTTTTTTTTCAGACAAAATGAAAACACAGAGCTTTCTTCACCGTCGTCGTTGTTCGAAGTTGTCGTCATCGCCGTTCGAATTCGTCGTAGCCATCGCCGTCGAAGTCGTCGTCGTCGTTGCGACATTTCTTCGCCGTTTGAAGTTGTCGTTGTCGTTGTCGTCGTTAGTTAGGGTTTCAAGTTTCGCTGCTGCCACCGTCGAGCATCCGCCATCGTCGCCGGCATGTCATCGTCGTCGCCAAGCTAACACCATCGCTGCCGCCGTCGTCGTGAGGAATTTTTTTGACAAAATCAAACACAGATCGCCATTGTCAAGGGGGTCTGATACTCGCCGAGCTACCATCATCGCCGCCGTCATCGCGAATAGGTTTTTTGATACTCGCCTGCAGCGACGCGAGCTTTGGTGTTACTCTTATGGGGGTAGCCGGCGTTAGGGTAGGGGTAGGGTTAGGGTTAGGGTTTAGGTTTGGGTTAGGGTTTAGGTTTCTAAAAGTAGTACATCAAATGCAATTTTTTTTAAAAAAATATTAAAAAAAAATTTTTAAATTCATTTTTTAAAAATAATTTTCAAATTACAATGTTAGAAAACGCAACCAAGCGGACCCTAGATTGCCTTCTACAAATATATAATACCCCGATGTAGACCGTTTATCATCAACTGAACTATCCAAGTCCGCAACTGTGAATGCTAATAATTTCATGTGATCATGATTAGAGAACAAAAGTCTTTTTCTAGGAGCAAGTTTAAGATATTACAAAATACGGTAAACAACATCAAGGTGTACACTACGAGTGTAATGCATGAATTGACTCACAACCTCTACAGCATATGCAATATCAGGTTTAGTGTGAGATAGGCATATTAGTCTTCACACAAACCTCTAAAATCTACCATTGTCAATAGGTAACCACTATTGAGGCGATGGTTAGCCTCAATAGGTAAATCTGCTTATCGATAATCCAACATGTCGATTTCCTCTAAGAGGTCAAGAATATACATTTTTTGGAAATGAAGATGCTATTATCTAATCTAGTCACCTTAATCCCAAGAAAATATTGTAATGCCCTAGATCTTTCATCTGAAACTCTTTAATAGACTTGCCTTGAAATGAGACAACTCCTCTGTATCGTTGCCTGTTACTTATTATTACCTTGATTAATTAGTAAGGTATGATATGCATTACTCTGTTGGTACCCAAATTTTAGTATAAGAAAAATCTATAAAACTAGGCTCTAAGAGACTGTTTTAGCCCATATAATGCCTTCTTCAATTTGCACACCTTTCCTTCAGTTTCATGGGATGAAAAACCTGGTGGTACATCCATATACATCTCTTCCTCTAAGTCCCTATGGAGGAATACATTCTTCACATCCAATTATTTGAGAGGCCAACCCATATTAGCAGTACAGGACAATAACACCCAAACTGAATTCATTTTGGATACCAAAGTGAAAGTTTCCTGATAGTCAATATTATAAGTTTGAGTAAAGCCCTTAGCAACTAGTCTTTTCTTTAATCTCTCAATTAACCCATCTGCCTAATGTTTTACTGTAAATACTCATTTGCACCCAACTAATTTATTCCCTTTTGGAAGAGATACTAACTCCCAGGTACCATTTTTTCCAGAGCTGTCAATCGTAGCTTTTTTTCACTTGGAATCTACAATAGCTTCCTCCCAACCTAGTGGGATCGATATAGAAGACAAAGACGAGACAAAAGCACGAAATGGGACTGATAATGAGTCATATGAGGTAAAATGTGAAATTGGATGTCAAGTACATGTTCTAGCGTCTTTTTAAAGGGCGTAGGTAAGTCACAAGTATCAAAATTAACAATAGAAGGCTCATTACCAGATGGATCAGTGGAAAAGACTGAAACAGAAGATGGATATAGCACCTGGCTAAGTGGTATTGGCATACGAGCAATCTGATTCTTTTGATGTTGGGAATAAGTATGCAGATATGTTCAATCTAATCATCTAGCAATATCCCACTCTATTTCCCTCTCACCTGACTCTTCCTTCTCCCTCTCACTAGGAATAAGGTTTTGTTGTGTAAGATTCAGAAAAATTAATTCTTCAGACTCTTGATTATGCTGAATTTCTGTATCCGTCGGCAACATCTCTTTCGGTCTATATGTCTCCCTCAGAAGAGATGTATTATGGGAACGAAAAAAGGACTCCATCTCCCAGAAGTAGCAGTCATACTTACGAACACCTTGTGAGTGGTAGGAGCATAACATTTATAACCTTTTTGGATAGCAGAGTAGCCAATGAAAATACATTTAACAGCTTTAGAATCCAATTTGCCACCTGGGTGTTTAGGTGCATGAACAAAGTAAGTAGTACAAAAAATCGGAGCGGAAGAGGAGAGATAGATGGAGACCTACGAAGAAGTTCCAAATGAGTTTTGAACTGAAGGATACTAGAAGGCAGACGATAAGATAGACAACGGTAAGGACCGCATCACTCCAGAACGACCTTGGAACATGCATAGTAATGAGAAAAGAACGGACAACCTCAAGAAGATGACGATTTTTGCATTCAATAACTCCATTTTGTTCAGGAGTGCATTCACAGCTCGTTTGAAAAAGAATATCATGAGCCTCCAGATAGGCGTGAAAACCACCATCAAGATACTCAATCTTATTATCAGTACAAAGAATCTTGATGTTGATGTCAAACTAGGTATGCACCATTTGATGAAAATTTTAAAACACAAAAAGACTTCACTCTTAGTGCGAATTAAATATATTCAAGTGACATGGGAATAACAGTCAAGAAAAGTCACAAATCACTGATAACTAGAAATAAAAGTAACAGGTGAAGGGCCTCAAACATCAGAATGGATAATCATAAATGGAAAATCACTACATTTATTAACTGAATGATAAACAGAACGTTTATGCTTTGCGAGTTCACAAGTCTCACAAAAAAGTACTTTTAGAAAAATGTTTAACTAAAGGAGGAGAAAGTCTCTCTAAAACCACAAAAGAAGGATGCCCCAAATGAAAATGCCACTGATGTAACTGCAAAAGTATGATTCCGGTATCAACATGGAGAGCTTGGCCAGACGGTGAAAAGAGAAGAGAAGAGGAAGATAGAACATTTAGTTAGTACAGTTTACCTTGTGCATTACCACTGCCAATCGTTCTCTACATCACCAGTTTCTAAAGCACACAATGAGTAGGAAAAAAAGTTATAGAAGAGTTTAATGAACTTGTAAGACAACCAACAAACAAGAGGTTTTAGGAATATGAAGAACAGACAAGAGGAAAATTGAAGAAAAGTAATGCATAGGACTTTTGCCAGATATAGAGGATAAAGACCCATCAGCTATTTGGATCTTATATTTATTAGAAGAAGTAAAGTAAGAGGGAAATAAAGTGGAGGAGCCAGTCATATGATCAGTGGCGCATGAGTCAATGATCCAAGAAATATGAAAGGCAACAACGCTTAGCGCACTAGGAGAAATACCTGAGTGAGAAGAGGAAGATAGAACATTCAGTAAGTACAGTCTACTTTGCGCATTACCACTGCCAATCGTTCTCTAAATCACCAGTTTCTAAAACACATAATGAGTGGGAAAAAAAGTTACAGAAGAGTTTAATGAACTTGTAAGATGACTAACAAACAAGAGGTTTTAGGAATATGAAAAACAGACGAGAGGCAAATTGAAGAAAAGCAATGGATAGAACTTTTTCCAGATACAGAGGATAAAGACCCATCAGCTATTTGGAACTTATATTTATCGGAAGAAGTAAAGTAAGAGGGAAATAAAGTGGAGGAGTCAATCATATGATCAGTGGCGCCCTGAGTCAATGATCTAAGAAATATGAAAGGCAATAACACTAAGTATACTAGGAGAAATACCTGAGTGAGCAAAGTTTGAAGAAGTGGAGGCTGTAGAAAGAGAGATGTCAACACGAGCTACCAGGCGCTAGAGAGTAGTCAATTCAGCCTCAAAGGGGGCCAATCTCACCAGATGGGCATGTAGCCTGTAGACGTATTAGAAAGATGAGCTTGGGAGCATATAGGATCACGATGTCCGCCACCATGCCACCTTCACGTCCCTGAGTAGGACAACCATGTAATTTCCAATAGTGGTTGATAATATGATGGGCGTCACGGCACTTGCCACAATGCTAACAGTGTAACTGGTATCAAGCTACTGATCCACTCATCTTCCCAGATTTGAAATGACTAGGCTGGCTTGTTCGGGTGAAAGATGTGATAGTTAACACAGAGCGCTCCTAACTAGAAAGAGGAACTATAGCATGACGTTGTATGGCTTGTTATTATATATTTTAAGTATTCTAAATTATACTCTATGGCTTGTTATTATGGGTCCATTTTCTGGGAATGATTGGTGGTTGACCAAGTATGAGGACTTAACAAACGTTGTAGTCCTCCAAATGGGCTCATAGTTTAAGTTAAATCATACATTGCATCCGATTTCAACTTGCTTACCAGGTGTATCAGATGCCGATAAAGGTTTAAACTTCATTCTTGATAAAAACACTGAGATCCTGAATGCTGATATATTCTGATTGCAAGTAAGAACAAGCTGATAAATTGAACATCTTCTCAATAAGAACAGGGGTCTGTGTGGGGTTGTTGGTCTGTTTTGGGTTGATATGCTGGTATTTTGATAGATATTTAGGAGGTATTGGTTTCATTATATGTATGCTTCAATTGGATATTAAAGCACTGGTTTTAGCAGAAGAATGCACATTTGAATTGTCAACAATCTTATTGCCTTTTTTTCTGATTGTCTTTCTTTTCGTGTCATTCTTCTTTTTGTACTATTAGGTAGCATTTACAGGGAACTACAACGAATATTTTGGATATACTACTGATATAGATGCAGTGGTTTATCTGATGCTGGTTAATGATCTTATTCATGGGCTCTTCCCTGAAGCTATTGCTATTGGTGAAGATGTATGTTATCTCTTCCTTTTTCTAGTTGTTTTGAGCATCCTTTACTCTGCACGTACTTTAGGTTGAATGAGTAGCTTGCTCCGATATTTTTGTTTTTAACCTATTGTGCAAATGCATAGCCCTTTACCTGTCTTTTGTGGGCCACAAGTTGCATTTCCTCTAATTCCGAGAATTTAGGATACAAGAAGCACTGTTTTTTAGCAAGCTTAGAAATTTTGTGGAGAATGACATCTGCAGAGGAGGGTGTAGGCGCGTTGCCGTAAACTCGGTTTTTAAAAATGTAACTATGATTCATTTTTATTTTTTGTAAGTTGGATTGTAAATGAAGACCAATGATAGGTTATGGTTTATTTGTCGAGTGCGGAATGTTACCGGCCTAAGAATTATGGATACAAAAATGGGACATGGTTTCGACACAAGATGGACAAGTCGACATGGAAATTGAACTTTTTAAGAATTCGTTATTATGCATAAATCCACATTGTTTGTATTTTGTTCTTAGATCCCTAAGTTATTTTCTTCAACATTTCAAAGTGTTTATATGTCTAAACAATCAACCGTGTTCTTCATTAAGAAGCCTTTCTTGGTTTACAGGTTAGTGGAATGGCAACATTTTGTATTCCTGTTCAAGATGGTGGCGTCGGGTTTGATTATCGTCTGCATATGGCCATAGCTGATAAATGGATAGAGCTTCTCAAGTATGTTGCTTCTGGAACTCCAAAATATTTATTTGCCAACCTTAGATATGTTGATCTCATATAAATTAAAGTGTATAGAGCTTCTCAAGTATGTTGGTTCTGGAACATCAAAATATTTATTTGTCAACCGTGGATATGTTGATCTCCTATAAATTAGAGTGTGTCTTAGTGCAAACTGAGGTTAATTGAAAGGTTTGAACCAACGTTAACATGAATGATTTTTTATAACCCATTTTGAATTATCTTTATTCTATCTATATTGGTGCCCGCGTGCCCCATGCCTGTGCGCGCCTGCCATAATGTTATCAATTTTTAGACTTGTATGGGGCATGCATTCTTAAAGTGCCCGTCTTCCTGTCTCTTTCTTTATAGTAGGAATTCTACCCTTTCAATCGTAAGTGAAGAAGAATAAATATCTCGGAATTTCAAAAGTATGCAGGCTAAGAAGCACTACCTGTCCCCACAGACAATGGTTGGTTTAAAGTTCATGACTGGCTTGTGGATTTTCTATCTAGGACCTTTCTAAGTTGGAAGTGTTATACTCTTGTTATTGATTCATTCATTAGAGCAAAGTGTTTAAGTCTTGAAATCTTATTTCAATACGTACGGGTTTTGAATCTTTTGATAGACAACTAGTTACACCCTTGTTGACATACACTAATAAATATCATTGCATGTAGTTCTTGAGAAAAAGCTCCATGTGTTCATTAATATGTCCTAGGGACCCCTTATTTTGGAGCTTTTTTTTGTGTTGATATTTTGAGATTGTAATTTTGTGATATGAACATAGAGCATTTGCATGTAGTTTTTATTTATTTATATGAACATAGTGAATTTTCCATTGTTAGATTTAATTGTATCATTTGGTATTAGAGCCCAAATTTGGGGTTTTATTTTCATCAGAGCTCGTTTGACCTCGTCGGAACCTTCGACAAACCTTGCCAGAACGCTCTATAGAACTTTAGAATCATCGAAACCCTAATTCTGAGTCGTAGTCTTCAACGAAATATTTCTGGTCCAATCGCGACCTTCATTGTAGTAGATCTTCAGGCGATTCGAACATGATTAGGTGCGATTTTTGCCATATGTTTTCAAAATTGAAACCTAATCTCGTTTTTTGGTCTTTGCAAACTAGATTGGAGCCTTGTTGCGACCTCATGTATTTTTTTCGAACTCATTTCACGTTGAATAAGAGTTCGATCATGGTTTGTGAACTTGATTGAGCCCACCTAACTAGATTTGTTGGATTTAGTCGTCGATTGGCCTTCCACTTTCGCAACTACAGAGTTGGAGTTTTTAAGCATTGCGACATGATTCAAGTCAATTTTTGAGTTCAATTCTAGCTTTGGCTTTTCGATTCACGTTTGGTAGTTATCTGAATCATCATTTTGACTTCAGATATGGCTCGATTTAATCCTAACCGTACTCGAAAACCCCTAATGCGTTTTCATTCATTTAAATGCAACAAAGTACTACTACTTAAATTTGCACGAAAATGAACGATAACGCACAAAAATCAAAGTCATAAACTTCAGGTCGCACAAAGATTAGTTTGATCTGATCTTGACTTGGTTTGAGAATTTGATTTGGTTCAATCCGTGTTTGATCAGGTAATTTGAGTTGATTTTGACGGAGTTCAAATTGAGTTGACTCACCACCGAGTTGACTCACTACCATATTTTGCTACAATTTGTAACTATAATATTTTGCTTCAGAGCTTAGTTTCTAGAAATGGCTTCAATGAAGGAGAGGTAGAAGGGGCAGAGGAGATGCAACCAATGTTGGTGAAGGAGCTAATCCTAATCCACCAATTGGGTTAAAGAATGATATTAATTGGAATCAAGGGAATGGGATTGAGGAGTTGAGTATACAAGTTGCTACTTTGATTGAAAAGAGTGCAACATTTGCAACCTTTAACAGGTAATGACAACTCCAAAGGTGCTCAACAACTACATTTGAGAATTCTTTTGATTAGTCAAAATTGGGGTAGATTTGAACACAAATGGGATGACAACATCAGTGATGATTCTTTCCAAATTTTATGAAAATTACACTTCAGAAGAGTTTGTTGATTTGTTGAACACCGTTAAAAGGGAGTTTGAGTATCATTGTGTTTTTGAAAAAAGGAAGGTGAAATTGGTATCTAAATGCCTTAAAGGAAGAGCTTTGGCTTGGTGGAAGCAAATACAAGTTATTAAACAAATGATAGGTAAAGAAATGATCAGAGATTGGGAAAAGATCAAGCAAGAGCTCATAGAGCACTTCTTACCTTTTCACTTTCTACAAAGTTATTTTTTTGTACCGGTTCTTCAACTAATGTTGGAAAGAGTGGGGTTGGAGTACAAAATGAATGGGATGAATTTTCCATCCTAGGATAAAATCCATCTCACTTTGACACCTTGAAGGCAAGAAACTCATTTCAAAGTGGGGGTTCAAATGTTCCAAGTGTGGGAACCAAAATCACTAGTTGGATGATTGTATGAAGTTTTTTGGAAGCCACAGTGATGCACTCTTTGTTGAGGTGGTGGTGGTGGAACAATGTTGTGATGATGATGTTCCTATCTTTGACAAGCCTGCAAGTGAGGAGATTGAAGGCTATAATGAAGAAAATGAAGCACTTGCTATTATGATCACGAACACTTTTGTTATGCCTAAGCAAGATAACGCCGAAGTTATTGAGGAAAATTGTGAGGATGATCGTGCATTGGGTTTGTTGCCAAGAGACAAGAGTGCAAATGGTTGTTTTTGAAGCTCGACTTTTTATTGATGATTTCATAGAACCTAAGGTTGTGAATGTTTTCAAGATTTGTCTCACAAATTGCCTCTGGTGCAAGATAGTCAAGTTTGTAATGCATTTTTGTGGTTGAACCATCTCTTTTCTCCAAATCAGCCCACCAATTATCAACAAAATTAGGGGAAAGATTGGGTCAGCTTGAAGATCCTTCGGATATGGTCTTTATTCAAGCAAGTCCTGGGTGTAATGTGAAGAAAAAGTTTTTACACTTCATGGTGGATGATTCTTCCCATATCTTAGAGTTTCAAGATATGGGAGCAAGTGCAGTGGCATATTTTGGAGATGTCTTCTATAAGGGACATGACAAGTGGGTGGTTTATTTGCACATAAGCATGACTGCGACGGATATAAATAGAAGCTCATATTGATGTTTGGGCCAGTCTGGCTCATCTCATATATCATATACATACCATACTCTAAATTCTCCACATGGTGATTCTAAACAACTTAAAATCATGGAGTATGTTTCCTCACATCAACTAAACCGGTTTATTTAATGTCTTCCTTTGTACGACGCTAAACAAGTTTATTTAAGGTCCTCTATTGTAGGACCCTCCTAGAGATGGCGAATATAATGTTTAAATCCATTTTTCTAAACAATTTATATTCATGGAATTTCAAACAAAGTTGAGAAAACAACATTTAGGTAAATCATTTTGAGTATGGAGAGAATTGCATTTATATTGAATCAATTAAGTCTCAGTTGAAATCATACATCTCAGAATCTCATTACTTATCTCAACACTTTAAATGTTATTAGAAAGAGAATAATGGGAAGCCGTACTCCAAAAGGATAGGCAAAACTCTTATTTATAATAAAGTTAGGCAGCACCACTACATCCATATACGCACACACACTAGATAATAAGTATATAATAAGAATACTAATACAATATATATTTAACACCCCCTCAAGCTGGAGCATATATATCTACCATGTCCAGCTTGTTACATAAATAGGAAATACGCGAACCCGGTATAGATTTAGTGAAAATGTCTGCCACCTGGTCCCCTATAGGAACTGACCCAAAAGTAACAACGCTTTTCTGATATTCTGTACGGACAAAATGACAGTCAACCTCAATGTGCTTCGTTCTCTCATGAAATATTGGGTTTGTGGCAATATAAATAGCCGAGGTATTATCAACCCAGAGTCTGGTAGATCCTTGAATAGGAAAGTGTAACTCTGTCAAAATCTGCTGTAGCCACATAATCTCAGCAGTCGTTAAAGCCATGGCTCGGTATTCGGCCTCAGCACTAGACCGGGAGACCACATCCTGTTTCTTGCTCTTCCAGGAAACCAAATTTCCACCAACAAAGATAGAGTAACCAGAGGTGGGTCTCCTGTTAAATGTACATCTAGCCCAATCAGTATCAGAGTATCCTTCTATTCCCATATGACCATGATCAGAAAACTGGATACCCTTCCCTGGGTTTTTGTGCAAGTACTGAAGGATGCGTAATACCGCTTGCCAGTGGGGAACACGGGGATTAGACAAAACTTGACTTACTACACTCACTGGATAAGCAATATCTGGACGAGTCATAGTAATAAGATAATTCAGTTGTCCCACTGTACGGCAATACTGGTCAGGATCAGAGAGAGGCACTCCTTCCTTCGGTTCTAATTTGACATTAGTCTCCATAGGTGAGAATTCACTCATTTAGCATTTATATATCCTGCACGCTCCAAAATATCAAGAACATATTTTCGCTGAGAAATGAACACACCTTTCTTATTCCTGGTTACTTCAATGCCTAGGAAATATTAATGTTCACCAAGATCTTTCGTCTGAAACTTAGTGCCCAGGAATGATTTAAGCGCAGCAATCCCTCCACTGTCACTACCAGTAATAACAATGTCATCCACATAGACAACGAGTAATATGCATCCTGCTGAGGTATGACGAAAGAATACAATATGATCCTTTGCAGATTGCCGAAGACCAAACTCTTGTACCACAGAACTGAAACGGCCAAACCAAGCCTTGGGAGACTGCTTCAGACCATATAAGGAGCACTTTAATCGACATACATGACTAGGGGACCCCCCCTGAGCATCAAAGCCGGGTGGTTGCTCCATATAAACCTCTTCCTTCAAATCACCATGAAGGAAGGCATTTTTCACATCAAGTTGATATAAGGGCCACTGATGAGAAGCAGCCATCAATAAGAACAGACGAACGGAGACCATCTTTGCAACAGGTGAAAAAGTATCAAAGTAGTCAAGGCCATAGGTTTGAGCATAACCTTTAGCCACTAAACAAGCCTTCAACCGCTCAAGAGAGCCATCAGAACGAAGTTTGACGGCATAGACCCACTTACAGTCGATCGCAGTCTTTTCCGGAGGAAGACTTACTAGGTCCCAAGTATTATTAGTCTCAAGAGCATTCATTTCCTCAAGCATCACCTTGCGCCAACCTGGATGAGAAAGAGTATTGACAACAGAGCAAGGCAACTTATGCTGATCAAGAGTATTAATACCCTGTTGGACAGTAGCAGGTAAACCACGATAGGAAGTAGTATATAAGGGGATGATCTCGACAATTACGATAAGATTTACGTAAAGCAATAGGAGGGTCACTTACCTGATCAGAGGTTGGATCCGGTTGAGAAGATACTGACTCGAGTAGAGGAGAGGTGGTGGAGCCTGGTGACACTGAGGAGTCGGAGGATGATGAAAGAACAGGTGCATCGGAGACTGCAGGTGGAGACTCCTCAGGAATATCAATCGAGGAACTAGTCACAGGAGACGATGCCATTGGTAAATCAGGGGAGGACTGTTATTGCAAAATCTGATCTAAACCATCATCAACACAGAAGACAGGAGTAGCCGAGCTATAGAATGGAGTGGATTCAACAAATACCACATCTCGAGAAATAATAAAGCATCGCAAGTTATGACTATAACATCTATATCATTTCTGAGTTTTCGGATATTCCATGAAGATACACTTTAGTGCGCGAGCATCCAACTTTGTCACATTTGACCTGGTATCTCTCACATAACAGACATATCCAAAGATCTTGAGTGGTAAAGCAAAAGGAATCTGCTGAAGAAATAAAACGGACAAGGGTGTAGCACCATGTAGGACAGAGGAGGGCAATCTATTAATAAGGTAACATGCAGTCATCATAGCTTCACCCCAAAATACTTTGGGAACTCGCATCTGAAACATCAAGGCACGAGCAGTTTTCAGGAGATGTCTATTCTTTCGCTCAGCTATGCCATTCTGCTAAGGTGTGTCAGGACATGATATCTGGTGAATAATTCCATGTGTGCGCAGGTATGAACCCAACACACCACCAACATACTCACCTCCATTATCACTACGGAGGATTTTCACAGTTGTGCCAAATTGAGTGTAAACTTCATTGTGAAAGGCAATAAACACAGTTGGTAATTCAGACCGTTTTTTCATAAGACAAAGATAAGTAATGCGAGGATAGTCATCAATAAACGTCACAAAATACCGAAAACCACATAAAGAGGTGACAGGACACGGGCCCCAGATATCTGAGTGAATTAAAGAGAAAGGACTCATGGTTCTATGATTCTGATTGGACACATAAGGCACATGCAGGTGCTTAGCAAATCGACACGACTCGCATTCTAAATGTGTAACCTGACTGAGACTGCGATATAGTTTCTTAAAACTTGGCAATGATGGATGACCCAGCCGACAATGTGTATCCAATATCTGAGACGATAGCCCCGAGCATGCAACATCCGAAGTCTCCTCCAGCACATACAGATCATCTATCACCTGTTCTCTACTGATAGTACTCCTCGAAACTAAATCCTGAAAAACACAATGACCAGGAAAGAAAGTTACTGAGTAGTTCAGTTCCTTGGTAATACGATTCACATATAGTAAGTTAAACGGATTAGCAGGAGTATGTAAGACATTAGAGAGTGGAATAGATGGAGATAAAGAAGCTACTCCCTGCCCTTTCACCTCCATCGTTCCTCCATTGGCAACCATCACCCCACTATGTTCAGAGATCAATTGATAAGATGAAAGAGTACCTGTGGAGTGGGTTATATGGGCAGAAGCACCCGAATCTATCACCCATGATCTGGGGGTGGCCATACATGCAGCTGGATTACCTGCAACTATGACGGATGGAGTATCAGCTGTGTTCCCAATTCGCATATGAATGAACTGATCATATTCCTCCTGCGTCATGTCTATAGTCCTCCGCTCAAAAGAAAGGGGAGGGGAGCATTATACTCGGCCACGGCATTGGCTACCGAGGATGTAGGACGTCCATGCAGCTTTCAACACGAGCTTTGTACATGTCCCTGCTCTCCACAATAGTAGCAGGATCTGGTGTCACGTCCACCGCGACCTCTACCGCGTCCTCCATCACTGCCTCTACCTCGGCCGCCGCCATCACTACGGCCTGCATCACCTCGACCACAAAAGTTACCTCGACCACCACCACGGAAGGCACTTAAGGCTGTATGATCACCTTGGTCAGTCGTAGGAACCCGAGACTCATCTTTACTGATTACTTTGTTCATCCTTCTAAAAACCTCATATAAAGTTGGAATATCGGACCTAACCAAGATCTGTGAACGTGCGGAGTCAAGTTGCTGGTTCACCCCGGCTAAGATGCAAACAACCAGGAACTGCATCCTCTGCTCTCTAAAAATCTCGTATCGATTGGTGAAAGAGACCAGACGATCATACTCATCAGCTAATACCTTGAACTCTGTGAAATAATTTGAAAAAGCCCGCTCTCTTTGCTGTATCCTGAAGATACTCCGCATCACATCACACAGTCTCGACAAATCATTCGTCGAAGCAAATGTCTCATCGAGGATAGTCCACACCTCTCGAACAGTAATGGCATTAGCTACCAAAACTTCAATGGACGGCTCCATTGAATTTAACATCTTACTAAGAAGTCGAGCATCATCCCTCTTCCACCGTTTGTATTCGTCGGAACCTTTCTCAGGACGATCGTTGAACAAGTGATCCTCCTTTTCCATGCCTTCAATTGTGCTCAAGACCTTCTTCCATAACATATATGTTTGTGGTCCAGTTAATCTCGAATCAACTAGTCGTGTGGAGGACGAAAACACATCTGTGATTCCTTGTCTATCAGTACTCATTGGAGTTTCACCAACCCGTCTTTCACTACTCATTAGAGAGTCCTCAACCCTTGTCGAACTCTCAGTTGACATCACAATCTAGCAAACAAAAAGGAACCACATGCAACTACAACTTTAAATAATCATAAATGGACCACCAAACATACCTTCAAACTATTTCCATGGATTCAAACACTCTTTGACCGTCTCCGAGACCCTTAAAACTGCTGAAACCGGCACGACTGTTCCGGCGACTGTTTCGGTGACCGGCGACTGTTCCGGCAACTTTTCCGGCGACTTGGTTAGGTTTTCGGTGACTGTTTAAATGGTCGAAAACTGTTTTTGGAACACGATCGGAGACTTTAGTGACTGTTTAGTGGGTTTTTAGTGGATTTCGGCGACTGATAGGGTGGCGGCAACTGGTGTCGGCGATGACTGTGCACTGGTTTGGTGGTGTCGGCTCCAGGAGTGATGGTTTTGGTGGGTTTTGGCGCCAGCAGTGGTGTGACGAGAGGCTGTGAGCCTCGCTGAGGGTGGTCGAGAGTGTTAAATATATTTAGTATTAATATATATTTAGTATTTATAATATCCTGTGGGGAAGCCCACAATATCTGCTGTATGCTTTCAGTGCTTAATAAATACGCGTGTACATCTCACAATAAGAATACATGCTTTCCCATATTCTTTCTATCTTTTCTAACATGGTATCAGAGTTATGAAACCCTAGCTTATCACAAACCCTAGCTTCTACCAGAACTAGCCACCACTTAACCCTAGCCGCCGATCACCAAACCCTCGCCGTCCCCTGTCAACCCTCCCGCCGTCGTCGTTGACCCTTGTCGGCCCTTCCGCCATTGTCGCCGACCCTCGTCAACCTTCCAGGAGCTCACACCGACCAACGTCGGCTATCCTAGAAACGTGCGTCGACCCTTGTCGGCCTTCCAGGCGCATCGATCTCCATCGTCAACCCCTCCAGGGGTGACAACGACTTTCGCCAGACCCTCCTAGGGTGGCTTTGACCCCCATCAGTCCCTTAGGGAGGGGATGTCGCCTGCTATTAGCCCATCTAGGGCCTCCGACGACCCTTGTCATCCCTTCCAGGGCCTGTGCCGACCACTGACAAGCCCTCCTCTGCCTCCGACAACTTCTGTTAGCCTCTCCAGGGCTTGCGACGACTCTTCTTGACTACTGTAGACTACTGTAGACCCTTGCGACAGATTACTGTATACCCTTGCGATGACTCTTGCGACAGACTACTGTAGACCCCTTCACAGTCACTTGGCTTGACTTTTCTCTCTCGTTCCCTCACTGCATCAGACTGCCAGTGTAGCTCCATGGTGTCTGCGAGTTTGATGATGCTATGAGGGTCTGGTGTGGTTCTTTGTTATACCTCCGTATGGATTGAGACTTGTGTTTTCTTTTGTGGTATTTTTTGGTCCCTTTGTTGGTAAACAAATATGTAAGAGGATTCCGTGACCCGCGAATCTCAGGTTGAAGCTGGTCGGCAGCGTACCACAGAGGTGTTTTTCTTCTCCACACAGTTGGTAGATCGGCGACTTGATGGCGCCAACAGTTATGCATTATAGATGAAAAGTGTTTTCAAGTCGCTTCAGGGAATGGAGCTCGATTCCCACTTATTTGATGATCCTCCATCTCAGACCTCAGCAACCTTTCGGACCTGGACCCGAGATGATGCTCGGATATTCAGTCAGTTACTCAATTCAATGGAACCTTCTGTTCAGGCCTTGGTGGCTAACACTGATACCATACGAGAAATTTGGTCCTCATTGGAGTCAATTTATTCATCCACCAATGACCTTTCCTGTTTATATGACATTATGAAAGGCTTTTTTCAGTCTCAGCAATCCGGGAAGTCGCTTCAGGATCATTTTCTACAATTCAAGGTTTTGGCAGACGAGTTTGACTGGCTCCTTCCATTCACGAATTAGTTATCCCAGTTTCAACAGCAGAGACAACAATTACTGGTGGTGTGCTTCTTGGCCAGTTTGGATTCTGAGTTCGACTCGGCGCGTTCTCAGATCCTTGCCAGGGTAGATAATCCCACTCTTTTCGAGACATTCCGACGCCTAAGTTGCGCCTCGTCGGGATGACTCTCGTGGCCCGACTGCATCCCCTGTTGAGGCATCTGACCAATCTGCTCTAATAGGTATTTATGAAAACCGCAGCAGTCGAGGCCGCGGTCATAGTAGTGGTAGGTCTGGTCGTGGAGGGGGTCGTGATGGTGGTCGCGAGACCTGTACATGTCATTATTGCGGGATTAGGGGGCACCTTCGTAGTGAGTGCTACAAACTTCATGGAAAGCCCCCACTGGTGGCTAATGCCACATTTGATTTCAGCCAGCCAGACTATATCTATCCAAGTCCTTAGGGAGCATCCAGCTCAGCCAGACGAGTTGTGGAGATGACTGCAGCAGAGTACGATCAGTACATGTATGGACAGATTGGACAGAATGCGAGTTCTTTTGAGATACCAGCAGCCACACTTGGGTTATAGATTCTAGCGCTTCTGCTCATATGGCTGGATCATCAGGTATTTTCTTTGATTACAAGCCTACCCTTGGGCATGCTAGTGTCTTGATGGCTAATGGATCTTCCCAAGCTGTCAAGGGTTGCGGTGTTGCGACACCAACCTCTGTTCTCTCTTTATACAATGTCTTTCATACCCCTGATAACCCCTTCAATTTACTATCCATCAGTCAAATTACCTCTGATTTGGGTTGTTCAGTGACGTTCTTTCCTGATTCTTGTATTTTTCAGGATCTTTCGACGAAGAGTACTATCAGTAGAGGACGGGTCTCTAGGGGGTTGTACCTACTGGATGCTGCTCCTGCTCAAGCATATTCAACTGTATCATCTTCTGCTCTTGATATTCATTGTCGTGTTAGCCATCCTAGTTTACAGAATTTCAAAATACTTTACCCTAGTTTAAAGTCTGTGTCGACTCTTTGAGTGTGAGTTATGTCGTTTTGCTAAGCACTTGCCTGTGCCTTTTTCTTCTCGTGTCAATAAAAGAGTTTCAGCTCCGTTTCAGTTAGTTCATTCCGATGTCTGGAGACCTAGTCCGGTCATCTCTTTATTTGGTTTTTGCTACTTTGTGAGTTTTGTTGATGATTACTCTCGCACCACATTTTTCTATTTAATAAAGCATAAATCTGAGATTTTGTATGTGTTTACCTAATTTTGCATTACTATACAAAATCAATTTGGCACTTGTGTTAAAATCTTGTGGAGTGATAATGGGGGAGAGTATTTGCCTATTGCTACGAGGGAATTCTTGATAAGTCGTGGTATTTCCTATCAAAAGTCTTGTCCCGATACTCCCGAATAAAATGTGGTCACTGAATGGAAAAATAGACATGTGTTAGAGACTGCCCGGACTCTATTGTATCATATGCATGTGCCTCATTAGTTTTGGAGTGAGGCGGTTCTTACGGCGTGCTCTCATTAATCACATGCCGTCCACTGTATTGGGTGATCTTTTTCCTATATCTGTATTAACTCCTATGGGGCCTCTACACTCCTTACCACTTAAAATCTTTGGTTGCATATGCTATGTGCGCGACACCAGACCGCAGGTTACCAAACTTGATTCTTGTGCCCTCAATTGTGTGTTCCTTGGCTATCCTCAGTTTCAAAAAGGGTATCGGTGTTATTGTCTTGCCCTCCGTCGATTTGTTGTGTCTCGGGACGTCGCTTTTCTTGAGTCCATCCCTTTCTATTCCCCTTCTCTTTCCCATCCATCTCCCACTCGCGAGTCATCTCCCACTCCTTTGCCTACTGATTTTATGATTTCTCGGGTTACCACTAATATTCCTGCTACATCTCCTGAGCCGCTCTCAACGCCGTCTCCTGCACCTTCACCTCCAAGTGATTCGACTCCTGCTGAGCCAGTCCTCTCGTCGGCTGATCCGCCAGTGAGCCCTCTATTGCTGCCCATCGCCCATATCGCCGATGTCGGGATCACCCTAGGAATGTTGAGTCTTATAAGAGGTTGTCAGCTTCCTTACAAGTCTTTATTTCTGCACTAGATACTACTGCTGTTTCAGGAAGTGTTTCAGAGGCTTTCTCTCATCCTGGTTGGCGATCCGCTATGTTAGAGGAAATATCCGCCTTGGAGCATAATGGTACTTGGGATCTTGTTCCTCTTCCTGCCGGGAAGCAGGCCGTTGGCTGCAAATGGGTCTATACAGTAAAGGTGAATCCTGATGGTTCTTTGGCTTGTTTAAAAGTATGCCTTGGTGCGAAGGGATATGCTCAGACGTATGGTATTGACTACTTTCAGACCTTCTCTCCAGTCTCCAAGATGACCTCCATTTGGTTATTCCTCTCTCTCGCTGCCACCAAGAACGGGCCCCTGTATCAGCTGGATGTCAAGAATGCCTTCCTCCATAGCGACCCTCAGGAAGAAGCTTATATGGAGCAACCTCTTGGGTTTGTTGCTCAGGGGGGTCTGGCCTTGTGTGTCGTCTTCGTCGGTCTTTATATGGTCTAAAACAATCTCCTCGGGCCTAGTTTGGGAGATTCAGCACGGTGGTACAACAGTTTGGATTACGACAGTTAGGCAAATATCATACAGTATTCTTTCGTTAGACTAATGCAGGATGTATTTTTCTCGTTGTCTATGTTGATGATATTGTTATTACTGGTGATGATCATGTTGGGATTGGCAACCTAAAGACTTTCTTGCAATCACAATTTCAAACAAAGGATCTTGGACACTTGCGATATTTTCTAGGAGTCGAGGTAGCTAGAGGTAAGCATAGGATCTTTATTTCTCAAAGGAAATATGTGATTGATATTCTGCGTGATGCCGGTCTACTGAATGCAAAAAGTGTAGTCTCCAATGGATCCAAGTATGAAGCTTCTTCCTGGTGAAGGTGGTGTGTTTCCTCATTCCGACAGGTATCGACGAATGGTGGGGAAACTTAATTATTTGACTACCATGACTAGACCAGACATTGCTTATCCGGCCAGCGTTGTGAGTCAATTCATGTTTGATCCTCGTACTCTCCATTGGAATGCAGTGGTTCGTATTCTCCGGTATCTCAACTGCAACCCAGGGATGGGTCTACAGTTTTGTGATCGGGGTCATTCGCGCACTGAGGGCTATTCTGATGCAGACTGGGCATGATGCCCAATTGATAGAAGATCCACATCAGGGTTCTCTGTTTTTGTTGGTGGGAACCTGGTATCGTGGAAGAGCAAGAAGCAAAATGTGGTGTCGAGGTCCAGTGCTGAGGCGGAATAAAGGTCTATGGCGTTGGCAACATCCGAAATCATGTGGGTCCGACAGCTTCTCACTGAATTAGACGAACCGTCTATGGGTCCTACTAAGTTGTGGTGTGACAATAAGTTTGTTGTCTACATCACTATTAATCCAGTGTTTCATGAGCGGACTAAGCACATCGAGATCGATTGTCATTTCATCCAACAAGAGTATAAGAATGGCACTATTAATTTTGGCTTTGTTCGATCTGGTGAACAGTTGGCTGATGTGTTCACTAAAGCGCTGCCTGGGCCCCGGGTTCACTATCTTTGTAACAAGTTGGGCATGATGGATATCTGTGCTCCAACTTGAGAGCGGGGTGTTAAATATATTTAGTATTAATATATATTTAGTATTTATAATATCCTGTGGGAAAGCCCACAGTATCTTTTGTATGCTTTCAGTACTTAATAAATACGCGTGTACATCTCACAATGAGAATACATGCTTTCCCATATTCTTTCTCTCTTTTCTAACAGAGAGTGGTTGTCGAACCCTTGTCGAACTCTCAGTAAGTGGTCGTCGGTCACTGGTGGGTGGTCGTCGGCACTGTGGGTGTTAGTCAAAGACTGGTGGGTGGTCATTGGTCACTGGTGGCTGGTCGTTGGCATTGTGGATGTCGTTGGCACTGTGGCAGAAGAAGAAGGTCGTCGGCACTGTGTGTTAGTCAAAGGAACTGTTCAAGGATTGATCAGTGGCTGGGGTGGCTAGGGTTAGGGTTAGGGTTCATGAAAGTTAGGGTTTTATAGTGGCTCTGATACTATGTTATTAGAAAGAGAATAATGGGAAACCCTACCCCAAAAGGATAGGCAATACTCTTATTTATAATAAAGTTAGGCAACGCCACTTCGTCCATATACGCTCACACACTAGATAATAAATATATAATAAGAATACTAATACAATATATATCTAACATTGAACACATTTGATTTTGTTGCAAGTAATCCCTACATAATCAGTTCACACATTGTAATTATATTCAAATACAAAGTAGCTACATTCATCAACCCATTTAATTCAAAGTCTAGATCTTTTAAGATTATTCCAACTCTTTAAACTAGTTTTATGCTTCAATCATCCTCACTTAATTCTTACGAGTTTCCGAAAGCTAAAAAGTGCACTTCTAGTCAAATTATGAAACTGGATGCTTAAATCTTTGCACGGGGCAGCCTGTGAACTCTTTAGTATTTTTACCTCAAAAAAAAATAAAAAAACATTTCTGAAACTCAGGATTGCAATCTGTTTGCTTGGAGTGAAATTAGAAGCGTTTATCTTTCCTATAATCCCAATCTTCGTCAAGGTTACCAAATAAAATCAGTTTTAAGCATAAACAATATTATGTTTAGCTTCCACATATCTGTTCCAATGCTGACACCTCTTTCTAGGTGACTCAAACGCAATTCTGATTTTTGAGCCATGAAGTAAACATATAAGGATCCAGCATACTTCAATCTCACATGATACTTTTAAGATCATAAAAATTGATCCACAAAGTTTCAGAGTATGCATGTTATCATGGTCTGAATCTTTTGGATTCTCTTACATAGCACATACATAGTTCTAGGTTTAAATTCATCAATTCTCAACATATAATTGTGATAGAATGGTTTCTTAGTTATAATTCATAATAATCTAAGCAAAACGTTTAGTTTTCTTACCTTAAGGTAAAGATTGGATGAACCTACTTTGAGTCATATCTTCTTTTCTTTGATTTTCTTCACCTTTTTCTCTAACCAAATGCCTAAAACCCATAGGCGCATCTCTCTCTCTCTCTCTCGTTCTCTCTCTCTCTCTCTCTCTCTCTCTTAAGTCTTGATTTATCAAGAGCCTCAAATAGGAGCTTTCATCCTTTTAAACAACATGCATGCTTCACTACGTAGTACTTACTAATGTTGTTGATTAAATTTAACTAATCATGATTTACTCTAATTTATTATGATTAGTTTGACTAATTTCCTTTATCTCAGTTAATTGCGCTTGGTCGTAAGTAAATAAAAGTAGTCTAATTTGATCATGCTTAGTCCTAATTAATCATGGTTAAAATTTCATGGAAAGTTTTGGACAATACATAAATATAAATTTGTGGTGATTAAGCACCTTGATTAAACAATTAAAGAGTCTAGAGTCCGTAAGTGCATTCAAAGCACGATATCATAGGGCACTTAATGAAGGACATGAATGATTCTTGAGTTTTCACATTGTAGTAAAATGACACTTCTTAAAAGTAAAACATATGCATAGTTGAGTCACTAACATAGCATCTTCAAGTCAACTAGCACACGAGAAAAAAGATGGATATGCACAGATGCCGTGCAAAGTAATTCTTAGTACTTCATGATGTCTCGACTTGTGCTGTCAGGAAATTATGGTATGTTTTAAAATGAAACAATTTTAGGTTTATTGGATAGTCTAGAAGCTCAAAGGAAATTATATGGACTGTGTGGCTGCGAAAGTAGTGATGGAAGTTAAATTAAAGTTAATAATCTGATTGTGATCAGTTTAATGGAATCTGTATCATGGAGGATTGAAATTCGGAAAAGAAAAAAGTGTAATTCTTCACATTACCACTTAGATCTCCGAGGCTCTACACTGAAAATTAGGCCTAAAAGAGATTTAAATTGACCTTGCATAGCTGGGAGCTTGTTTGAGTTCATTTATTTGAGAATTGAGAAATAGATAATGCCCAGGTTTTAACTTTAGGCTTCTTTACATGTTCCAGCTTTTGAAAAGAATTCATGGTGAGTTTTGAAATTTCAGTTGGGCTTTGTGGCTATTTTTTATGCGTAATTTGGATGTGTGTGTGTGTTTTCTTGG
>JAOTRH010440896.1:0-32958 GCA_034768845.1 Heliamphora exappendiculata
TATTCATACATTGTTGTGAGACCTGGACCCGTCTATTTTTGTATTGTATAGATATGTTGGATGTGTTTCTTTCTATATTTATATTCTGTGTTTTTGCTTTAGCATGTGTAGATGCGTTTTAATGCATGTTTCAGTTTATATAAGTATGCGGGGTTGTTTCCCGAGGGTGTAGGGAGTTACGGTGAGAATTTTAAAAATTCAAAAAAAAAGATATTTTCGAGGCCTATAAATATCTGGAGTTAAATATTTTCTAAAAGATATTTTCAAAACTTACTCACTAAGTTTTCTCCTTTTTCTCTCTACCTTCTCTCTGACTTCTTGGGGGTCCAGGGCTTCATTTTTTACGATCCAACAGCCGATCCTTGTTGTTGGCATCGTGGTCTACGCATCCATCTGGACAAAATTCTATTCTGATGAAGCTTGATTTTGCACGTGGATCGAGATATTGAGTTTTCAAGTCACTGAGGTAAGATTCTAGACTTTAAAGTTGTTAGAGGGTGTTATATGTAATCTTATGCATCTTTACCATTTTGTATTCATGAAAAGATGTTTCATGTTTGGGAAATGGTGTTGGAAGTTTCTTTGAGGCCTTTGGTGATAGGCTTGGGAGTGTGTGAGTCCATGGGTGCTAGATGGAAGCTTCGAGGCTTCATATTAGGTTCAAAAAGGGAAAATCGTAACTCAAAAACACTTTTTGGATAGGATCAGTCGACTGAATCCATGGGATCAGTCGACTGGATCATGATTTTGTGGGTTCAGTCAATTGAACTCATGGGGTCAGTCGACTGAACAGTGTTGGGCATTTTGGGACTTTTTCTAGTGTGTTTTTCCGTAGACTAGAGGGTGGATCCAATCGACTGGACCTGGGCTGATGGGTGTGCATCTTTGAAAATCATATTTTTAAAGGTTTGGAGCTAACCTTTGAGGTTGAGTCTCAACTTCTAAAACGTTTTGATAAAAATGTATTTTTACATGTTTTGTATGATCTCCATGGTTGATGGATTGGATCTCTTTTTATACATGCGGTATATAAAATATTTTGCGAGGGTTTTTAAATATTTTTCATAGATGTACCGTAGAAGTGGGTTTATTGAGTTGGGCTTACATTGCTCCTCAGTAGAAGTCCAGAAACGTGCGAAACGTAGGTGCTTTGTACCTTCGGGTTAATCTCCGTAAATTAAGCCGGTTACCTCCGTGAATGGCGTTGTGTGGGGGCTTTGAACCCTCGGGTTTCGGGCTCGTAAATTAAGCAATAGGTGCTTTAGACCTTTGGGTTGATCCCGTAAATTAAGTTGATTGCCTCCGTTAATGACGTTGTTGTCGTAACTCCGTATGGAACTTGTCATTACTGAGCAGACCTTAAGTGGTGACTAGGGTAATGGGCAGGAGTCTATGGTTGTTACCTTTGTCAGTGTAGCAGAGTCAGTACATAGGATAACATTTTATCTCTTCTCCTCGGTTGTGTGACCCGAGTGGAGATTACTATGTTTTTACTGCTTTTCCTTTACTGTGGCATGATATTTGTTAAGATGATATGCATAGTTTCAAGGATAAAAAAATTGATGGTTTTTGGGAGGAAAACCTTTTAGCTCCTATGGGTGAGCTTATGTGCTTCTGATTGCATAACCTGCTTTGTAACTTTATGTAGTCTGTTTCTATTAGGCTTCGGCTCACAGTGCAAAATTTTACTGTAAAACCTTTTTCAAGTGAGCATATGGAGTTAGCCTAGATTCCTGTGATGGCAGAAGACTAGCTGTAGTTTTCCTATTTGACATGTACTTTTACATGTGATGCCTATTTCAGAAGGCAAGTTTTGTATGCCTTGAGGCGATATACTTATTCATGTATGAGAATGCATGTTTACTGTTTATGAGAGCTAAACTTTGGGAAATCTTTTATCCAAATGTTGTATATTTTGAGTTGATGGTGTTCCAACTTCAAATCTTATTTTCATAAACGGTGTTTTGGTGGACTTTTGCGTGACCCTGGTGTTTGGGGCGTGATAACTTGGTATTAGAGCTCTGGGTTCGAATACCTAAGAGCCATGGGAATGAGGGTACATCACCTTATGAGGATGCATGTGTGCTTGATTGTATGTATTACAGCATTTTCCTAACATCAGCATGATAGCTTGTGGTGTATACGTGTGTATGGAGGTTGGACCTTAGGATTGATTAGTCTTGCCTTCGGGCATTTAGATTAACAAACTTGGAAGCCATGTTAGAGACTCGTTTCACGGATGTGATTTCTAGCAAGGAATCTAAGTAGGTCATCCAGAGTAACGAGTCTTTCTTATTGGTTCCCCTCGGTATGTGAGATGTGATTACATGATCTTAAGTGGCTACGTGTTAGCATGCTTATGTGTATTATGTCTTTTACATTAGCAATAACATGTTGTATGGATGCTTATCCTGTTATGTTGCTTTCGTATAGAGTTATGTCCACGCGGGGAGGACGAGGCCGAGGTCGAGGCCGTAGCCGTGGTTCTGGCCGAAGGGACGTTCCAGTCCCAGATGTTGGGGATGCTAATGCACCCCAAGGACTTGTTGATGGAGGAGATCTATTGCGTGAGATGGTCGGCTCCATCTGGCAACCGGCTGAGGCCATTAGGGGATGGGAGAATGTACCTGAGCCGAGGGCGACGGTTGCAATGCGTGAGTTTCACCATCTGGACCCTCCTACCTTTTCTGGGGATCTCAACCCCACGGTAGCCACTGACTGGCTAGAACTGATCACCAGGATCCTGGATACGCTTTAGATTGAGGAAGATGATCTGAGGGTTACTTTTGCTACCTTTTAGTTAAAGGGGAGTGCTCATATGTGGTGGAAGTTTGCCAAGACTAAAGTTGGGGGTACATGGGAGGCATTCACCATGGTATTTCTGGAGAAATACTTTTCGGCGGCACTGAGGGATCGCTACAAAGAGGACTTCCTTTTTCTGACACAGAGGACGATGACTGTGATTGAGTATGAGGCTGAGTTTACTAGCCTATCTCGATTTGCACAGGAGATCGTACCTATAGATGAGTTTCGTACGAAGAGGTTTGAGAGGGGTTTGAGGCCCGCTATCCGAGATAGAGTGGCGACATTCAGGATGCTGGTCTTTATAGAGTTGGTGGAGATCGCCATGAAGGTGGAAGACACTCTGAATGAGACGCGCAGAGACAGGGACAGTAAGGGTCAGCAAGATGGGGGACGAGCACAAGGTCTGGGACGCAGGGAGAACAATCGTCGACAGACATCTGGTTTGAGTTCACATCCAGCGGGGTCATATCCGCCAAGTCTCCTACATCTATACCTCTTGTAGCTTCAACGGGAAGGTC
Source organism: Heliamphora exappendiculata (assembly GCA_034768845.1). Taxonomy (NCBI): domain Eukaryota; kingdom Viridiplantae; phylum Streptophyta; class Magnoliopsida; order Ericales; family Sarraceniaceae; genus Heliamphora; species Heliamphora exappendiculata. The sequence goes on from JAOTRH010440896.1 coordinate 3,324, forward strand.
GGATCAGAGAGCGCTTGTTTGCTTTAGATGCCAACGACCAGGGCATCGTGCAGTAGAGTACCGAAGTTCAGCGCCTGTTCAGGCACAGTCGCAGTCGTAGGCATAGGGGAGGGGGCCAGTGGTATGTTTTGAGTGCGACTAGTCTGGGCACATTCGTAGAGATTACCCCAAAGGAGGGAGTATGCGGAGTACAGCTAGAGCACCTGTTACTTCATCCGCCCAGGGACACCAGCCATCCAGATTTGTAGAAGGGGGGGCCTCAGTACAGTCAGACAGACAGTTGACAGTTGACAGTTCAGGGCCATAATGGATAGGCCAGAGCATATGTTTTTGCAGATCCCAGTTCATCCAAAGCACTGGTCGTGCCCGATGTTGCTGCTACCACTTCAATGATCAGAGGTACTCTTCTAATCTTTAGAACATGGGTCAGTGTTCTTATCGATACGGGAGCATCACATTCGTTTATATCATCTGCTTTTGCATCTTCTTTGAGGTTGAAACCAGACTTGTTGGGTAGTGTTTTGAGTGTGGAGACCCAGTCAGTCGAAGTGTGGTGTTGAGTTTTATTTGTAGATCCTTCGTGTTGGAGGTCGTTGGTCATTGTTTAGAGTTTAAATTTATTATTCTAGACATGACCACGTTTGATGTCATCCTATGGATGGATTGGCTAACCACCTATCGTGCCTTTATTGATTGCGATCAACGAAGGGTAACAATTTGTACACCGATCGGAGATTTCTTTTGCTTTGTGGGTGACTGGGATGAGGGTTTGGTGTCTATGTTTGGTGTTGCACAGAACCACGGCAACCTGGGTTCCCTCTTTGCAGCTCTCATGTTGGATGAGGTGGTTGGGGTTCGAAGAGCGTTACCTTCGATGGTTTGCGACTATCAAGATGTCTTTCCAGACGATCTGTTTGAGTTGCCACCGAACCGGGAGGTAGAGTTCTCTATTGAGTTGGTTCCAGGAACTATTCCCACAACCATGCTATCTTACCGTTTTGCACCTGCAAAGTTGCGAGAACTCAAGGTACAGCTACATGAGTTACTGGATAGGGGGTTTGTGCGCCCGAGTTCTTTGCCGTGGGGAGCTCCTGCTTTTTCTGCCAAGAAGAAAGATGAATCCTTGCAATTGTGTATCGACTACCGAAAGCTAAATCAGGTGACAGTAAACAACAAGTATCCTATGCCGAGGATAGATGATTTGTTTATCTAGTTGAAGGGGTCGAGCAGCTTTTCTAAGATTGAATTGAGATTAAGGTACCACCAGTTGAGGATTAGGGACGAGAACATAGGGATGACTGCCTTCCGGACTCGCTTTGGTCACTATGAGTTTTTGGTCATGTCATTCGGTCTGACGAATGCTCCTACTATGTTTATGGGATTGATGAACCGGATCTTCCATCCTTATCTAGATAGTTTTATGGTGGTGTTTGTGGATGATATTCTCATCTACTCACCCACCAGGGAGGCGCACGAGGATCACCTGCGTATTATTCTGTAGACTTTAAGAGAGCATCACTTGTATGCGAAGTTCGAGAAGTGCAAGTTCTGGATGTCTAAGGTGAGATTTCTTGGACACGTAGTGTCAACAGACGGAGTAGTAGTGGATTCATCGAAGACAGATGCTGTGATGTGTTGCGAGCGACTGAACAACGTCTTCGAGATTCATAGTTTTCTGGGTTTAGCAGGTTATTATCGGCGGTTCGTGAAGGATTTTGTGAAACTTACTACACCGATGACGCGTCTGACGCGGAAGGGAGTTGTGTTCGTTTGGAGCGAGTCTTGTGAGTCGGCATTCTAGGAGCTGAAGAAAAGGTTGACAAGCGTTCCTGTATTGATTATCCCAGAGCGAGTTTTGGGGTATACAGTGTACTGTGATGCATCACATGACGGTTTGGGCTGTGTTCTGATGCAGGAAGGTAAGGTTGTAGCCTATGGTTCTCGACAATTGAAGACGTATGAGAAGAACTAGCCGACACACGATTTGGAGTTGGCAGTCGTGGTCTTTGCCTTGAAGACATGGCATCACTATCTTTATGGTGAGCACTTCAAGGTTTTCTCCTATCACAAGAGCTTAAAATACTTATTTTCGCAGAAGGACCTAAACTTGCGTCAACGACAATTGATGGAGTTGTTAGAAGATTATGATTTTGACTTGTAGTATCATCCAGGGAAGGCCAATGTTGTGGCTAACGCTCTCAGTAGGAGATCTCACGGATCATTGGCTTCTGTGGCTATACGTGAATAGGGCATGCTTGGAGAGATCGGGGAGTTTGATTTGTGTCTCGGAGAGACAGCAATGGGTGCCACATTGTTCTTAGTAGTTTTGCGACCTGCTTTGATTGCACGAGTGCTAGAGGTCCAACAAACGGATCAGGAAGCTCAGATGAAACGAGATCGTGTTGCTAGTGGACAGGATATAGCAGGTTAGGTTGTGGGTTCAGATCAGAGTCCGAGATTGGCCAGGAGGTTGTTTGTGCTAGAGTCATGCCATACAGATATACTACATGAGTGTCACCATTCTCGCCTTGCTGTGCACCTAGGAGGCACGAAGATGTACCATGATCTACGTCGTCAATTTTGTTGGACGGAAATGAAGAGAGATGTGATCCAATTTGTTTCTCGGTGCCTGACCTGTCAGAAGGTGAAGGCAGAACACCAGAGGCTGGCAAGATTGCTACAACCATTATCGATATCAGAGTGGAAGTGGGAGAACGTCACGATGGACTTTGTGTCGGGACTTCCTCGATCACCTAGGGGACACGATGCCGTACGGGTTGTGGTTAATAGGTTGACGAAGTCTGCACACTTTCTCCCCATTCGCATGAAGGATTCGGTGGGTAGACTGAGTAGATTGTATGTCAGAGAAATAGTCCGATTGCATGAAGTGCCCGTGTCTATTATTTCTGACTGAGACCCTCGCTTCGCATCGCACTTTTGGCAGAGTCTTCCAAAGGCAATGGGGACAAACTTCATGTTCAGTACTACTTTCACCCCCAGACGGATGGTCAGTCTGAGCGAACTATACAGATTCTGGAGGATATGTTAAGAGCTTGTGTCCTTGATTTCAAAGGTTCTTGGGAGGACCACCTACCTTTGGTAGAGTTTGCATACTACAACAACTATCAATCCAGTATTGGGATGGCACCGTATGAGGCTTTGTATGGTAGACCGTGTAAGTCACCAACATGTTGGATAGATGCGGGAGAGACCACAGTCTTGGGACCTGACATGGTACGGGAGACGACGAAGAAGATTGTAGTGATTCGCCGGTGTCTAGTAACAGCGCAGAGTCGCCAGAAGAGTTATGCAGATCATAGAAGACGACCCTTGGAGTTTGCAGTGAGAGATCACATGTTTCTAAATGTCTCACCACATAGAGGTTTGATGAGGTTTAGTCGTAGCGGGAAGCTATCATCCCGTTTCATTGGACCTTTTGAGATTCTTGACAGGGTTAGAGAGGTTGCTTATCGTTTGGCTTTGTCACCTCAGTTAGCATCTGTGCACAACGTATTACACGTTTCTATGCTTCGAAGGTATGAACCTAATCCTTCACATGTGTTAGATTGGGCCGAGCTGCAGGTTATGAGGATGTCACCTATGAAGAACGTCCAGTGAAGATTCTAGACACGAAGGAGCAAGTGTTGAGGGTCAAAACAATTGCTTACGTCAAGGTCCTAAGGCTTCATCACGGGGTTAAAGAAGCAACGCGGGAGCTTGAGTCTGGGGTGCGTGCTAGATACTCAGAGTTGTTTACTTCGTGACCTTGTAGCGAATTTCGGGGGCAAAATTTCTTAAGGGGGGAGAGTTGTGAGACCTGAACCCATCTCTTTTTGTATTGTATAGATATGTTGGATGTGCTTCTTTTTATATCTATATTCGGTGTTTTTGCTTTAGCATGTGTAGATGCATCTTGATGCATGTTTCGATTTATATAAGCATGCAGGGTTGCTTTCCGAGGGTGTAGGTTGTTGCGGTGCGAATTTCAAAAATTTAAAAAAAAATATTTTCGAAGCCTATAAATATCTGGAGTTAGAATTTTCTAAAAAATAATTTCAAAACTTACTCACTAAGTTTCCTCATTTTTCTCTCTACCTTCTCTCTAACTTCTCGGGGGTTCGGGGCTTAGTTTTTTACGGTCCAACAACCGATCTTTGTTGTTGGCATCGTGGTTTACGCATCCATCCCGACAGAATTCCATTCCAAAGAAGCTCGATTTTGTATGTGGATCGAGACATTGAGTTTTCAACTCACCGTGAAAAGATTCTAGACTTTAAAGTTGTTAGAGGGTGTTATATGTAATCTTATGCATCTTTACCATTTTATATTCATGAAAAAGATGTTTCATGTTTGGGAAAGTTGGGTTTTTGGTTTAAAAACCTTTTTCTGTCGTTTCGGTTGGATGAAAACAGTGTTGGATGTTTCTTTGAGGCCTTTGGTGATAGGCTTGGGCGTGTGTGAGTCCATGGGTGTTATATGGAAGTTTCGAGGCTTCATCTTGGGTTCAAAAAGGGAAAACCATAGCTCAAAAACACTTTCTGGATAGGATCAGTCAATTGAACCCATGGGGTCAGTCGACTAGATCATGATTTTGTGGGTTCAGTCGACTGAACTCATTGGGTCAATCGACTGAACAGTGTTGGGAGTTTTGGGCCTTTTTCTAGTGTGTTTTTCAGTCTACTAGAGGGTGGGTCCAGTCGACTGGACCTGGGCTGATGGGTGTGCATCTTTGAAAATTATGTTTTTGAAGGTTTGGAGCTAACCTTTGGGGTTGAGTCTCAACTTCTAAAATATTTTGATGAAAATGTGTTTTTACATGTTTTGTTTGATCTCCATGGTTAATGGATTGGATCTCTTTTTAAACATGCGTTGTATAAAATATTTTGCAAAATTTTTTAAATATTTTTCATAGATGTACTATGGTAGTGGGTTTGTTGAGTTAAGGTTACATTGCTCCTCGATGGAAGTCCAAAAATGTGCACAGCGTAGGTGCTTTGTACCTTCGGATTAATCCCCATAAATTAAGCCGGTTGCCTCTGTTAATGGTGTTGTGTGCGTGCTTTGTACCCTTGGATTTTGGGCTCATAAATTACGCAATAGGTGCTTTGGATCTTCGGGTTGATCCCGTAAATTATGCCGGTTGCCTTCGTTAATGGCGTTGTTGTTGTAACTCTGTATAGAACTTGTCATTACCGAGCAGGCCTTAAGTGGTGACTAGGGTAATTGGCAAGAGTCTATAGTTGTTACCTTTGTTAGGATAACATTTTATCACTTCTCCTCGGTTGTGTGACCCGAGGGGAGATTACTATGTTTTTACTGCTATCCCTTAACTGTAGCATGATATCTGTCAGGATGATATGCATAGTCTTAAGGACAGAAAAATTGATGGTTTTTTAGAGGAAATCCTTTTAGCTCTTGCGGGTGAGCTTATGTGCTTTTGATTACATAACATGCTTTACAGCTTTATGTAGTCTGTTTCTATTGGGCTTCGGCTCACGATGTGGAATTTTGCTGTAAAACCTTTTTCAGGTGAGCATATGGAGTTGACCTAGATTCCTGTGGTGGCGAAAGACTAGCTGTAGTTCCTTTGTTTGACATGTACTTTTACATGTGATGCCTGTTTTAGAAGGTGAGTTTTGTACGCCTTGAGGCGATATACTTATTTATGTGTGAGAATGCATGCTTACTGTTTATGATAGCTGAACTTTGCGAATTCTTTTATCCAAATGTTGTATATTTTGAGTTGATGGTGTTCCAACTTCAAATCTTATTTTTATAAACGGTGTTTTAGTGGACTTTCACGTGACCCTGGTGTTTGGGTCGTGACATTGTAAGATTTGTGAAGAGTCTAAATACTCATGGAAGAGACGGACTATCTTCAACACCTGTAGTAAAGATGTGAAAACCCCTTAGAACAGAACCTCTGGACCTAGATGTACATGTTTGTCTTGCTAAACATGGAGATAACTTATGCACATGGGACCACGTTTCTTTTCCCTCAGATTTGGCCCTAAGCCCTGTAGATATTTCAATGGCTATACCTATACTAGATTCAGCGATGCATCGGCGTGAGTCATGCACAACCCAAACTCCTACCCTCATAAACTCTAACACAGATGAGGACCCCTCCGTGCCTATCAATTGGGATGTCATTTCAGAACCGTCAGTAAATAAACCTAGCAAGGTTTAAATCAGGACAGAGGGAAATGGATATACCTTGAGAATTTTGGAATGTAGTTTTGGGAACCTGAGTTTTGTAAACCTGAGTTTGAGAATAGCATTGTGGGTAGTTAATAGTTCCTTTGATCTCTTATACTTAAATCAAACTCCACGATAGTGATATGTACAAGAAAGAAGTTAACCTACATAAATTCAAATATCTTGGATTTAAATTTGTTAAAATCTAAATTAATGAGTCTTGCCTAACAATACATAAAAAATATAATATGTGTACGGAAGGGTTGCCAACAAACATGAACCATTCCCACAAAATCCTCGAAATAGCTCAGAACTATATTGAAAAAGTACATCATCAATTGAAATTTTGAGTACAATAAGCCTAATGGAAGGAAGGTCGCCACCCAAATTGTATTAAACCAGGGAAGAATCCTAAAAGACCTCTGACCGACAAAAAGAAAATCCAATCAACATCTTAAGAAATCGAATTCAAAATTGTGCACCTAATGTTCATGAAATTGAAACAAGAAATAAAAGTCACAAGTCTAAAAGTTCATAATTCACCCATAAATAACACCTAGCAACTACAAAATGCCTATCCATAAGATTCGTAGGAAGTCGCAAGAAAGATTAGCGCTAGGTGATGATTTTATCACAGTATCGGGAGATTGGTAAAATGGAGCGAGACAACATTATTAACACCGACCCGACCAACGTAACAATGGCTTTAAAGAGAAGTAAGGGTACCAGGGAGGATACAGATGAAGACTTGTCAAGCACTAAGCTTAGAGTACGAAGATAGGTCGGGATCGATCAACTAGAATGTCTCGTCTTATTACCTTGCCTTATATGACGCTTAAGCACATAACTATTTTGACTAATTTATAACATTGAAACTTGTTTATAAGAGTGATTGTGTTCTCTAACCTTCTGAGGTACCCCGCTTCTCTTGAGTCATACCAATCTGTGATAATTCATTTTCATTTATTTTCAAATAATAATGGTCCTTTTAAACCTTATCCTTCATGTTCCCGCAAGTTTTGATGACCTAGTTCATCTTGGAAAGTAAATTTGATGAATATTTCTACACATTTGAAATCCTAACCAGGGGTGTAGACTTAGATGCTTGAAGTGAAGTACGTGTGGTCGATGTAACTATCTAGTTGGCTACCCACTCCTTTATATCTTTTTCTTGAAATCATGATTTGATAACTCGGTCTGGTTGTGAAAATTCTTTTTGATTCTCACGTATGTCCTACAACCTAGGAGTTACTCTTGTTCCACCCTAAGAAATTGTTTTTAGAATATCGGTTGGTAATGATAGTCATTGAAATTTAAAAATTTTATAGAAAATAAGGAACCACATGAACGTTCTCAAAAGATTTATCCAATACACCTCCAAATCACGAAACAAAACTTATTGTAGACCATAGAACCCTAAATCCTTTTGGATTTAATCACATATGCAGTTCTTCTAAAAAATAAATCCTAGTAAGTTCGTATAAGAATGGAAAACGAAAGATCGTTTAACCAAGACGCCATAAACAAGTAAGAATTCAATATCATCTGCACACAAAGAAATACACATGACATTAATAAAAACAGGTAATTAAAAGTTACGAAAAATTATTAAAGAGAACCACTATCAAATGACATGAGACCAATAAGCCTCCACTAAGTCTCGTCTCAAATCTAAAAGAATTCATATCTTTTAGACTAAACAAATTAATAATCCCGAATACTTTTCTATATCAATGGAGTAATTATCCATGAATTCCAATTAGAAGAATACCTGGTCACCGTTTCTTCTAAATGAGAAGTCTGGAAAAATTAATCAAGTTGTGAATATTTCCTTCAAATAAGAAAAACTATAAAGAATACCAAATCTTTTACGGATTATAAAATTATAACCCCAATTATAACAACCATTGTTTCTACTCACAACAGACAAAATCAAACCCTGACTAAATTGTTAGAATAACTAAACAGTCAAGTTAATTCAAACTCAACTACACTACGACCTTATCTCCAAATTTACATATTGCCATAACCCATAGAAAAAGAGAGAATGATCCACGCCCAGAGAACTCAAGAAATCTGTAATTAGATACCAGAGGGACCAGACAATCAAAAGCTAAACCAAGAAGTTGAAACTTTAAAAAGCCTACTCACTAAACTCACATCTCGAGGTCATGCAAGGAGACTACGATTCAAAACCCAAAAGAATGACAACGATAACCAAAAACAAGAAAGAGTGTAGCCTTAGTCTAGAAAGATACGTCATCGACTCGTAACATATCCTAACACGACCACCTACAAGGATAGGTCAAAGTTTGAGTTATGAAGAGCGACCAATGCGTATATTGGATCGTCAAGAGAGAAGACTCCGTAATAAAGCAATACCACTCATCAAAGTCTTGTGGGGAAATCAATCAGAAGGAGAAGCGACATGGGAAAAAGAAGAAGACATGAGAGCCAAATATCCCAAACTTTTCATTTAAGGTACTGTTTCCCAACCCAACTCGTACCAAGTTTGGAGGACCAAACTTCCTAAAGATTAGGAGAATGTAAAATTCAGTACCCTAATATGATAGAAAAATAAAAATAAATTCTCTAATATTCCTAAAACGTAATTCCTAACAAAACCTCATAAATAAAGTTTAAATCAAAGGTAAATAACAACATTCGTAAAAAATTGATAATCTCAAAAATTAAAAACTTGTAGTTAGAGAATTTTCGTTAAAATTTTGTCAACACCATAATTCACGAAATAGCATTAAAAGTTTATATTAATTTTCAAAAAAATTTACGAAAATAAAATTTTACATCAAAAAATTCATGCGGTACAAAATATTCCTAAGTCTTGACATGTGTTAACCATGTGTCAATACAAAGTGGTGTATTAGCTTCTAATTCTTTTCGGTGGGATTCAGCAAACTCAATTTCCGCTTAGGAAAACTAAAACTTATAATTATACAAACATTGAAAAAGAGAATAAAGAAGAAGTGAGCCTAATATTCAAAGAGAGAGTGTGTGATAGAAAACTACAGGAAGAAAGAAAAAAAATGGATGACGCAGCGCGCTAAAGTCCGGCCACTCGTGGCCCACCCTTACCACTGCCGACGATGTCGCTGTTGCCGTCGACCTCCCTCCGGACCGCCGCCGGCGCCGATGCTTCCTCTTCTCCCCTCTCAGTAAACCCTATCTCTCTCTCTCTCTCTCTCTCCCATTTCTCCTCCTCATTTCCCCACGTTGTCATGCCACCATCGCCACTACTAGAGACCACCACCACCACCAATGACCACCACTAACACCCTCACATCCCCTAGAACCACCCATACACCACAACCTATCACGCCCCTGACTTTTAGGTGCGTGATCCGCTCTCCCTCTCTCCCATTTCTCCTCCTCATTTCCCCGCGTTGTCACACCACCATCGCCACTACTAGAGACCACCACTAACACCCTCACATCCCCTAGAACCACCCATACACCACAACCTGTCACGCCCCTAACTTTGAGGTGCGTGATCCGCACATGGTAATCCAACTTCATAGAATAATTGAGAAAACTCCTTTTTATAAAACCAAATTTTATGATTAGAGCCTTCATTAAAGAAAACCACTTGGATTTAATTTAATTTTAAAGAAGTTCATTTTCAAAACTTCAAAAATAGTCTAAGTATAAATCTTAAAAAATTTGGCAGAATTGTCTTTATTTCTCGAACTTTCCCAAATTATCTGTACACCTGTTAAACAATCTCAACATTCAAACACAATTACACAACATGCATCTTCAAAGGATTCAACAATCATCTACCAACTATATAATATCATGCAACACTTCAAAATTTTTGCTCATTCCCTTCACTTTCATGAACATAAGTCATATTCAAGAACATTTTACCATTCAATTTTTCTCCTAAAGAATCCCATCACACAAACTAGATACATGATCATTTCCAAATTTAAAATTAGAATTTAACATTATAATAGATACATTCATAAAAAAAAATATTCTCCCAACTATTAAGGTTTTTCTATACTAATATCAAAATAGTGCACACACACACACACACACACACACACACACACACACACATATATATATATATATATAGATATATCATGTGAGACCTTGACCCGTTTCTTTTTGGGAAATGATCTAAGTGTTCACGGGAGTAAGAATTTAAGTTTGATCGTGCTTTTTCTATATAGTTTTTCTCCCAGTGTTGACCGCTCGAGCGGTGGGTATGCGCTCGAGCGGGCTGGTGACAAAGAGTGGGTCTGGATGGTGACCGCTCGAGCGGTGGTTGTCCACTTGAGCGATGGTATGGCAGAGGAGTATGTCGGAAGAGGTTCGCTCGAGCTGTGGAGGCCTGGCGCGAGATTCTATAAAAATGTGGTTTTGATGCATGTTCGGGCTCAAAGATTTTGCGGGGTTGGTCCCGGGGGCTGCGGCAAGTTGCGATGCGAATTTCAAAAAAAAATTAAAAAAAAGATATTTTGGAGACATAAATATCTGAAGTTAGATATTTTCAAAAGATATTTTCAAAACATAATTCCTAGGTTTTCTCATTTTTCTCTCTGCCTTCTCTAACTTCTCGGGGGCCCGGTGTTCAGTTTTCGACGATCAGATAGCAGATTCTTAGTATTGGCATCGTGGTTTACGCTTTTATCCGGACAAAATTTCATTCTGACAAATTTTATTTTTGCACGTGGATCGAGACATCGAGTTTTTAGCTCAACGAGGTAGGATTCTAGACTCTACTACTGTTAAATGGTACTACGTGTAATTATAGGTATTTTAACCGGTTAAAAATGAATGAATAATCGCTTTATGTTTCGTTAAACCAGGTTTTGGTTTAAGAAGGCGTTTGTGTTGATTTTGGTTGGATGAAATCGGGTTTTGATATGTTCCTTTCGAGGTTCTGTGGTAGTTTTGGATTTTGGTATATTCGAGGGTGTTAAAAAGGTGTTTGGAGGCTTTAAATTGTGGTTGAGATGATGGTTAGTGGGCGTTTGAGGGTTTGGAGGCTTAGAACATCAAGAACAAAAAATTTTGGATTTTTCTCGGGTGGTAGCTCGCTCGAGCGCCCTATGTCCGCTCGAGCAGGCTGGCTGTGCAGTGCCGTTTTGTTTTCATGTTATCTCTCTCATCCAGACTCAGAATTAGGTCGTTCTTATGCTCAAATCGAAGCCCCGGAAGTCCTCTTTTCATTGGCACCTCTCTCACCTTAACATTCTTTTTGTAGAAAAAGTTATGACCAAAATAGTGAAGGTATGTTAAGATTCCCAAATTGTTTTTCTTTCGTTTTTGGCCAAATGCTTGGGAAAGGTTGTTTTTCATCCTCTGTGGAACTTTTTATCAAATTTCTTGTTCCTTGGGAGTTTGTTTGTGGGTGTTTCACATGACCCGGGTGTCGGGACGTGATGATGACGGTTGGCCAGTTACGCTACATACAGTTGTATGATTTTTTCGGTTGAAATGCTTATATATCATGTGTTATGTTTGAACCTTCTTTCGGACAAAAAGCATGTTTTACACTATTCTTGGTTTATTACATAATATGACTTATGGGTGTTGGGTTTTCAAAGGGTATTCTTGAAAACGGTGAAAATTGTGGATTTTACGCCTTTTCTCGATTTTATACATGATCCGAATGTGTTGAGATTCGTAGTTTTCAAAATGAGCTTTGAAAACAAGGAGTTTTTGGGAAAAACATGTTTGTGGAGGTTTGGAGCTAACCCTTGCGGTTGAGTCTCAGTTTTGTTAAAACCTATGTTGTTATGGATTGGATTCCTTTTATATACATGCAATGTAAAACTATTTTGTGGGCTTTTAAATGTTATCCATAGATGTACCGTGACAATGGGTGTGAGGTTTTGAGTTGAGCTTCCATTGCTCCTCGGTGTAAGTCTAAAAATGTGCGCAGCGTAGGTGCTCTGTACCTTTAGGTTAGTCCCCGTAAATTGAGTGATTGGGTGCTTTGTACCCTCGGGCTCAGATCCTGTAAATTAAGCAGTAGGTGCTCTGTACCTTCGGGTTAAATCTCGTAAATTGAGTGGTTGGTGGGTGCTCTGGACCCTCGGGCTTGACCCGTAAATTGAGCAGTTACGTTGTCGTGACTCCGTATAGAACTTATCATTATCAAGCCTGTGGGCCTAGGGTAATAGGCGAGAGTCTATAGTTATTACCTTTGTCGGTGTGGCAGAGTCAGTACATAGGATCTCATTTACTATGTTCTCCTTGGCAGTGTGACCCGAGTGCAGGAAAACTGTTTTACCGTTTCATTTTCCTCGATTGTGTGTTTTGAGTGGAAAAATAATATTTTGATTCCAGTTGTATGATCCGGGTGAGCAGAGATCATGTTTTGATTACTGTTTTATTATACCTTTTCCTTAACTGTGACATGATATCTGTTAGGATGATATGCATAGTTTGAAGGATGAAAATGTGAGTTTTATGAGATAACACCATTTTTGAGGCCCGTGTTGGCATGGTGGAAAACTTGTGATTTTTTAGAGAAAAACCTTTTTGGCTTTCGTGGACGAGTTAGCTCCCACCATATGATTGCATAGCATGCTTTACAGTTTTATTGTCTTTTTCTATTGGGCTTCAGCTCACGGTGTTGGATTTTCCTGAAAAATATTTTCAGGTGAGCATGAGGAGTTGACCTAAATTCCTGTGGTGGCAGAAGACTAGTTGTAGTTTTCAGTTTTAACATGTACTTATACATGTGATGCATGTTTCGAAAGGCTGGTTTGTACGCCTTTCGGCGATATATTTATTCATGTATGAGATTGCATATTTTCAGTTTATGAGAGTTGAACTATGGGAACTTTTATCCATATGATGTCCGATTTTGAGTTGATGGTTTTCCAACTACAAAAATCTTATTTTCTCAAATGGGGATTTTGGTGGGCTTTCGCGTGACCCTGGTGTTTGGGGCGTGACATATTACATCCAAGTTTACATAGTTTTTTCAACAATTTCCTTACATCAAAAGTGGCTATGCATCATAAATTATACAATCCATACAAAAAAGAATTTCTTTCTTCCTTTCTTCGAAACACAATTCAACTCTAAATGAACTGTGAGACCCCGACCTGTTTTATTTTTGGAATAATTTAAGTGTTGATGGAGTTAGAGTTAACTCTTGACCTTGGTGATGTTTTAGGTGTATATTTGTGCTTATGCATGGACACTGAAAAATTTTTGTGAAATTCCAATGCTAGTTCAGTCGACTGAGGGTGGCAATCCAGTCGACTGACTAGACAGTGTGGTGGTCCAGTTGACTAAAGTGGGGAGTTCATTCAATTGACCCATGGTGGTGGAAAATATTTGAGATTCAATTGACTCGTGCAACCAAAGTTAATTTAGAAGAATACCTTTTTGTCGATCTATTCTTCAACTACGATTTGATTCTGAGTTGAAGCTCCTTTCAGTACAAAATTAATTACCCTAAATATCCCGTTCAATACATACAAAGTTTACAGGCACAGAGAGTCGAAACAGTAGACGATGCTATTATCTATTTTCCGTAACCAAGACTGACCTACTAAAACTCTGTGCCACAGTCATACTAATGGTATGTCCATTTTCATCCAAACTGTGAATATAAAACTTATATTCTGCAAGAACCTAAAATTTAATTTTCTGTGTGTAAGCCGTACTCTACACACCAGATTAAATACTATACAGAATATTGGATACCCATGGATAGTAAAGAAATGATACACATATATTGCTCACAAAAATTCTCATAAAATAAAAAATTAATTTTATTAAAATAAATTTAAATACTAAAAATATGATTTTCAGTATACCAACCCTAACACCCGGAACTTGATTTTTGGCGAGCGGATAGCGAATTCTTAGTATCCATGTCGGGAGTTTCGTGTTCATCTAGATATAATCTCATTTCGACAAGGTTTATTTTTTGAGGTGTCGATGTTTTAGCTCAACAAGATAGGATCCTGGACTATCTTACTGCTAAAGAATGCTACATGCGATTATATGCTTTTCTACCGTTGAACAATGCTATAAATGTTGATTTTTATGTTTAAACCATGTTTGTATGGATAAAAATATATTTTGCACTTTTTCTTGATTTATTACATGTTGTGGACGTGTGGATGTTCGTGATTTTCAAAAAGGTGGTTTGAAAACAGAAGGAATTATGAAAAATCTTGAAAATCATATTTTGAAGGTTTAGAGCTAATCCTTGGGGTTAAGTGTCAGATTTTAAATGTTTTGGTAGAAACGATGGAAATATTTTAAAAATGTTGTTTAATCTCCATGATTAGTGGATGATGTGGTGGATGGCCATTGGATCTTATTATACATGATTAATGTATAATTATTTAAATGTTCTCGTAATCGAGCTACGTGATAGTTTTTAATGATTCAATAAATGTGCCGTGATAGTACGTGTGTATTGGGCCACCATTGCTCCTCAGTGAAGGTCTAAGAACTTACGCGAGTAAGTGCCTCGCTCCTTCGGATTAATCCCCAAAAATGAAGTGGTTGCTCCTGTGTGAGGCGTGCGTTGTTGTGACTCCATATAGAACTTGTCATTACCTAGTAAGTCCATGTGGCAGTCTAGGATTATGAGTAGGAGTTTATAGTTGTTACCTTTGTCCCTGATGTGACAGAGTCAGTACATTGGAATCATTGTCGGCTGTGTGAATCGATTAGAACAATAACATTTTGTTACTGTTGTTCTTTAATTGTTAAATGTTATTTTGTATTGTTTGAAATGCGTAGTTTTGAGGATGAAAAATTATTTTGAGACTCGTGTGAGTCAAATGAAAACTTTGGGTTTTAAAAAGTGAAATTGTTTTGAGGTTCGCGTAGTTGAGGCAATTTTTATGCTATGTGATTGCATATCTTGCTTTACTGCATTATAGTCTGTTTCTATTGGACTTCAGCTCACGTTATGGGATTTGTGCAAACCTTTTTTAGGTGGACGCAGCCACGTAGGTTGATCTTGAGGTCCCGAGGGTGGTTGATGACAAGACTCTTTTTGTTTTATCCTTGTTAAGTAATTTATACCTTTTGTATATGGATCATGTTTGAATGTAATATGTTTTAGATTTGAAGGCATGCGTAATGTAATTCTTATGACCGTGGAGCCGATGTATGCATGATTTATGTTTTCGAGAGAGACCATGGGTTGGTTATTATTTTTCATAGTTTATCATTAAGGTTTTTGTTGGTTGGTTCAACGTTTTATTAAAAGGGTTTTTAACTAGTTTATGCTTCATTCAAACTCTTGTACTTCGGGAGAGATTTTGGAACGGCTTATGCTTCTTTTTAAAAGTTATTTTTTTACCCAAAATGTGTGTTTTGTTATAAAGACTTGGCTTTTTGAGCCGTGAACCTTGCCTCTTAGGCTACTCTTTTAAATTAAATAAACTCTCGTAGTAAGTTTTACAAAGGTTTTAGCCTTGTTTGGGCATTATAATTTTTGACCCGTTTGTGTTTGGGTGATTTTGGTGGATCGTAGTTTCCCAAAATAGTTATTTGTGGGTGTTTTACGTGACCTTAAGTTTGGGACGTGACAACTTGATATCAGAGCTCTGAATTCGAATACCTAAGAGCCATGAGAAGAGGGTGCATCACCTTGTGAGGATGATTGCATGTGCTTGATTGCATGTGTTTAAGTATTAACTATTTTTATAACAAGAGCGTGATAGCTTGTTGAGCATGTGGATGCCGTGCATATATGAGTATGGAGGTTAGAGCTTAGGATTGATTAGTCTAGTCTTTGGGCATTTGGATTAATAAATTTGGAAGCTAAGTTAGAAATGCATTTAGCCAACATATTTTCTAGTAAGGAATCTAAGTAGGTTATCCAATTTGACGCGTCTTTCTCATCGATTATCTTTGGTATGTGTGATGTGTTTACATAATTGTTATGGTTATGTGTTAGCATGATTATATGGTATGTGTTAGAAATAACATGATAGATTGACCTTAGGTTGTTGTGTTCTATGTTTCCTTTATATATGAACTGCGTAACCTTGGAGAGGGTGAGGCTGTGGTTTGGGTCTTAGATGTGCAACTCGGTTGCAGTGGTTGCTAAAAGGTAAGGTGATGGGTTGAGTGTCGATCGCTTAGTGCTTAGTCGAACTCGTTGGTGAGTTGGGGTTAGCCGCGTGAGGTTGGCCTTGGTTAGTAAGCTGTTAAGTGTTTGTATGAGAAGAGTTTTGTTCAGGTGCAGTTGAAGCATGGTTAATGGCTTGGTTTTGGTAGTTGGCTCCTCTTGAGAGTATGTTACTAGAAGTTAAAGTCGTGTTATTGATGGCCTGGTGAGTAGGGGCGATGGGGTATCAGAGACTCTGGGGAATCAGTTGTTATGATTGGATTTGTGGATGGATTTGTTGATAGTGATAATTCCTTTTAGTTAAGATTTGGTGTACGCGGTTTTGGTTGTGTGACGGATTAAGTATGTTGTGAGCCATGCTATGTCATGAGCCGTGTACTCGAGATGGGTATTGATTGGAACATAGTGAATGGGGGCGTAGTAATCCTTGGTCGGGTGTATGTTGAGATAGCAAAACGTAAGTGGTTCTAGGAATATCCCTTGCTAACGGGGTGTTGTTGGTAGTCAGAGCAGTGTCTGATGACTCGAACATTGTGTACCTTATTGAGGTTTGATAATTGAGTTACGAGTGAGTAAGCTCGAGGGTATAGAGACGAGTATGAGTTGCAGATATGCTAGAATGACTATAGGTAACGACTTTGTTGGAATGTGTAAGTGTTCGGGTTATGATTCTAACATGTGACGAGTACCATTTTCGTGGGATTCCTACAAGAATGCAGGTTCGTAGTTTGGTCGTTATCTTAGTGATTAGGTGATCGTATTTGGGAACCGTGCTGGATGCATGAGGTTTAAAAGGACCGTATAAGGGTTCGATAGTGTGGTTGGCTGAGTGCTGAGATGGTGTATCCTGAGTGTGATATGTTTGGAGGTTGTTTGTGTTCGACCATAGGTTTAGAGGTGCATATGTTGTTTTTCCATGGGAGTGAAGTGCTGAGTAATAAGGTTCAGTAATGTACCATGTGGTTTGGCTGGCCTAGGCTGATAGGCAAGAATTGTGGGTTAAGATGTCAGTGATCGATGTGTGCTCTGAGGTTTCTGCAAGATCGTGGGAGTTATTAGTAACTCTGGATAGGAATAGGTTTTCTTTGTTTGGTGTCGTGCGCTTTCTATGTGAGTTGCTTGGACAGTGGGCTCGAGACCATGACGTGGCTGTGGTTTGCCTAACAGGAGTTAGGTGAGTAAGCACAATCTTGTGAAGTGAGGTCTTGGCGCGATGAGAATGTTGGCGTGTGTCTCCATATATGACTGATGACAAGCTTCTAGTTCTATGGGATGTGTTGTACAAGGTATGAGGATTGATGGTGTTCATGTGTGTGAGAATGAGGGCTGAAAGTTGAGAGTTTAGTGTAGCAGACAATCTGAGTATCGTGATCGGAGTTGACGGCAGCCGTGTGACTATGGTCGAGGTAGCCTCAAGGTAGGATTTACAGGGTTCTTTGGGGGCCAAGTGTTGATGGGTACTAGGAGTACGCTGAGGTTGGGTCATGGTTTCTTGTTAACCCCTTTTGTTTTCTCTAGACAAAAAGAGAGTTTCCTTGTATACAATTATTTGGTCCGAGTTGTTTCATCTTAGTTAGATGTAGATGCCGGGATCTTAACTGATTCAGATTTGGTTGTGTTCTAAGACTGTGAAAATCTCTGTGGATTTTGTATCCATGTTGAGGTCCTTTGAGTGTGCCGCAAAAACTTATATTGCCAGGATCGGGTGATTGTAAGACGAATTCTTCGTGGTTTCAATGCGTGGTTAATGAATATATGCGTTTAAATGTTGTGCATGGCCGTGTGTTTTTCTAGATGTATAGCATCTATGTGTGTGATATGGGATCCGATTGCTCCCACAGTTGAAGATCGTAAAGAATTGTATGCTTGGGTTAGTATTATCCTGTGGTGGAAGACCATAAAAGAGTACGTATGAGTGTGGTAAACATAATAGGTCGTGGTAACCTAGTCAGAGTATGACTTGTTATGTATGATCGTTGAACCATTTGGGTTGTGTTCCCTGTGAGGTTAGGTTGGTAGACTAAGGATGCTTGTGTTTGTCCTTGTTGACGAGGGAGTTAGTGTTGAGACACAGAGTTCTTTTCTGCAGTGACCAGCTGAGGATCGTTAATCGTTGTGTGCGGCTTGTTCTAGATTGTGTGGGTATGGTTGTTCTTTTAGCTCTTGGCAGAGTGAAAATTTTGTCAGAATCGTGCGACTGGGATATTCACATGGTAGGTTTCTGCTAAACTTTTATGAGTCTAGATTTGGGTTCTATTTGGGGCTTTGAACTACTCAGAGTTCTTAGAGTCGAGGAGTCGTCGTCGACTGTGGTAAGCATTGTGTTTTGGCGTAATCATTTATTCGTATGGTAGTCCTGAGAATGTGGTAAGGTATGAGTTGAGAAGGATTCGATGTTTAAGAAGCCTTGGTTAGCGTAGCCTGTTCAGACTAGCGTGATTGTTTGGTTGGGAATGGAAGGGACGTGATGAGTTCTGTATAAGAAGAAATTGCTAAGTGTAAGAGGCAAGTCTTGGTTGGTTACTTGATGAACAAGTCTTAAGTTCAAATATTCTACTATTGCGGACTCAATGGATTGATGTATGTGTTATGAGTTTGGGGTTAATGTCGGATGACGGTCATCATGTTTGCTTTGTCCGATAACAGTCATCATGCTTGATTTGTTAAGGGACGGCGATCATGTTTGATTTGAGATTGATCTGTAGACTTGATATTAGCATTTGATGGCGAGATGTTGGGTTTGTGTAGGTTATTGGATACCTATGAGTTGTTCTATCTACGTGACGTGTCTAGTCAAGTGACTCGTTGGGGTTAGGTGACTTTGTGGCTGCGATGCCGGATTGGTTTACAGTTGTGTAGAACCTTGTCTAGGACAATGGTGTGTCGCCTAGTGTTTCTCTAGGGTGAGAATTGTGATTTGTGATGAAATATCGAATAGAGGATGAAGGTTTAGATGAAATGTGTTCTTTGCTATTCTAGATGACTTAAGTGAGCTTCTCTCCGGAGTCGGGTGTTTGTGTTATTGCTCGTGGATGGGCGTCGTGTCAACTTCGTGATGGCGATGCTAGCATCAGTAGGGAAGAGATGTTGTATCAAAGTGGGTGGTCGTCAGGAGATCGTCAGAACTTGAGTAAAGTTTGTACGTGGAGCATGTGACTTCGTGTGGCCGATGTCAGGGTTCGTTGCCATGTGCTTGGACTCTCGGAGTTAGTCCTTGGTGTGCATTGTGAGGTGCAATTAGGCTAGTATGTGGCAGTGAGCATGGGGTGGTAGTTTCTATGTTCTCGAGTAGAGTGTTTGGGACCAGGCTCTATGATGGATTGGTCTCGTGTTATGCATGTGTCGCTGGAGTGGATTGTGCTCGGCGAGAGTTATGTTTCGAGGTTTGGCTGTGTGAATTGGATCTCGATCTGATGTTTTATGGATGTTTCATGGAAGATAGTAGTGTCAGTGGGATTTGCACATGCATGTAGTTTGTATGGAGGTGGATTCTTCAAGTCGTGTTTACCTTGTGTAACGACAGTTTTGGGGTTTCAGTTGCCGGGGCATTTTTGCTGTTGTGCGGTGTTGCTGGGTTTGCATCAGAGATTGTTGATGGTTGGTGGGCTAGTGTTTAGCTTAAGTTTTAGAGTTTAATTTTGAGGATGAAATTTCTTTAAGAGGGGGAGAGTTGTGAGACCCCAACCTGTTTTATTTTTTGAATGATTTAAGTGTTGATGGAGTTGGAGTTAACTCTTGACCTTGGTGATGTTTTAGGTGTATATTTGGACCTATGCATGGATACTGAAAAAGTTCTGTGAAATTCCAATGGTAGTTCAGTCGACTGAGGGTGGCAATCCAGTTGACTGATAGGATATTGTGGTGGTCCAGTCGACTGAATTGAGGAGTTCAGTCAACTAACTCGTTGTAGTGGAAAATGTTCGAGATTCCAGTAGCCCTTTTCAGTCGACTGACCTGGGTGGTTCAATCAACTCACCTCATGTGTTTAGGCGTGGCCTATAAATATCAGCCTTTGGGAAGATATTTTCAGATCTGGTT
Organism: Heliamphora exappendiculata; assembly: GCA_034768845.1. Taxonomy (NCBI): domain Eukaryota; kingdom Viridiplantae; phylum Streptophyta; class Magnoliopsida; order Ericales; family Sarraceniaceae; genus Heliamphora; species Heliamphora exappendiculata. The sequence goes on from JAOTRH010440896.1 coordinate 23,650, forward strand.
TCTTCAGGGCTAAGTTTTACATAAAAGCTCCACCTTTTCTCTAGTTTTTTGTGGGCCCGGGGATTGATTTTTGGTAAGTGGATAGCGGATTCTTAGTATCCGTGCCGGGGGCTTCGTGTTCATTCGGATGGAATCTCATTTCATTGAAGTTCATTTTTCAAGGTATCGAGTTTTTAGCTCAACGAGGTAAAATCCAAGATTATTTTACTGCTAAAGGGTGCTACGTGCGATTATATACTTTTTTACTGTTAAAAAATGCTATAAATGTTGATTTTTATGTTTAAACAATGTTTATTCGGATAAAATGCATATTTTGTGCTTTTTCTTTATTTATTACATGTTGTGGACATGTGGATGTCCATGATTTTCAAAAAGGTAGTTTAAAAACGAAAGAATTTATGAAAAGTCTTGAAAACCGTGTTTTAGAGGTTTGGAGCTAACCCTCGGGGTTAAGTCTTGAATTTTAAACGTTTTGGTAGAAACAATAGAAACATTTTAAAAATGTTGTTTGATCTCCATGATTAGTAGATGATGTGGCGGATGGCCATTGGATCTTGTTACACATGATTAATGTATAATTATTTAAATGTTTTCGTTGTCGAGCTACGTGATGGTTTTTAATGATTCGATAGATGGGTCGTGACAGTGCGTGTGTATTAGGCCACCATTACTCCTCGGTGAAAGTTCGAAAACTTACGCAAGTAGGTGCTTCGCTCCTTTGGGTTATTCCCCGTAAATGAAGTGGTCGGTACTTCGCTCCTTCAAGTTAATCCCCATAAATGAAGTGGTTGCCCCCGTGTGAGGCATGCATTGTTGTGACTCCGTATAGAACTTGTCACTACCTAGCAAGTCTGTGTGGCTTGGCTCTAGGGTAATTGGCAAAAGTCTACAGTTGTTACCTTTGTCCTGGGTATGACAGAGTCAGTAAATAGGAATCATTGTCGGCTGTATGAACTGATTGAAAAAATAATATTTTGTTACTGTTGTTCTTTAGCTGTTAAACGTTATTTTGCATTGTTTGAAATGCATGATTTTGAGGATGGAAGACCATTTTGAGGCTCGTGTGAGTCAAATGAAAACTTGGGATTTTGAAAAGTGAAATCGTTTTGAGGCTCGCGTGGTTGAGGCGATTTTTATGCTATGTGATTGCATATCCTGCTTTACTATATTATAGTCTGTTTCTATTGAGTTTCGGCTCAAGTTGTGAAATTTGTGCAAACCTTTTTCAGGTGGGCGTAGTCACGTAGATTGATCTTAAGGTCCCATAGGTGGTTGATGACAAGACTCTTTTTGTTTTGTCCTTGTTAGGTAGTTTATACCGTTTGTATATGGATCATGTTTGGATGTAACATGTTTTAGATTTAAAAGCATACGTAATGTAATTCTTATGGCCGTGGAGCTGATGTATGCGTGATTTATGTTTTCGAGAGTGACTATGGGTTGGTTGTTGTTTTTCGTAGTTTATCATTACGATTTTTATTGGTTGGTTCAACGTTTTACAAAAAGGGTTTTCGATTGGTTTATGCTTCATTCAAACTCTTGTGCTTCAAGGGAGATTTTGGAACCGCTTATGCTTCTTTTTAAAAATTATTTCTTTACCCAAAATGTGTATTTTGTTTAAAAGGCTTGACTTTTGGGGTAGTGAACATAGCCTCTTGGGCTACTATTTTAAATTAAATAAACACTCGATAGTGCGTTTTACAAAGGTTTTAGCCTCATTTGGGCGTTATGATTTTTAACCCATTTGTGTTTGGGCTGTTTTAGTGGATTATAGTATCCCAAAACGGTTGTTCGTGGGTGTTTCACGTGACCTAGAGTTTGGGGCGTGACATGAACTTTTACGTCATTTCTTGATCTTGTGAGCCTGTAAAATATTGAATACAGCAAACGTGAGCCGAAATTCGTAGAAAAAGACTAACCAAGGTGTGATGCATTACTTGTGAGGTGTGGTGGTTAATGCAACAATGCAACTATGAATAAAGGGTTTTTCATAACCATTTCAACCCACTCGCCCATTCATAAATATTATTTATATTTATATTTGTTTTATTTTATTTACCACACTTCCTTTTCTTAACTCATTTATCCCATTTACCACACTTTCCTTGTTTCAATTGTTTTTTCGTTTCTTAACTCATTTATCCCATTTATTCGAATATAGAATCGACGTCGGGTACAGTTTATAGAAATCTCTCTCTATTCTCCCAATAGGTTATGCGAAGTCATTGAGTAATAGATAGCTCTATAACTCACCACGACAACCACCAGTCCGTTTTAAGTGGGCTAACCTGACGACACACGGCACCCAGCATACGCAAGTTTTCGATCTTTTACGGCAGAGCTTGTCAAGCCTAACTTAATCACATCACCTATTCATCGGGTCAATATCTCTTTAACTTTGTACTATTCTTAACCCAACGGGAATTCAATTCAAACATCAACTCTTCTTCCAAGTAGTTTCATAATCCCATGTTTTCAATCAATGTTTATCATTTTACTCATTTTCAATCTGGTGCCATGAGTTCTCATTTGAAATTCCACGTGTAGAGATTTATTCCAAAGTTATCAATTCAATTCCATTTCATAAATAGATTCAAACTCTATTCTCAAATTATTAATATCAATTAACAATAATGATAATAATAATAACAATAATAAATGAATAAATAAATAAAATTTTCAAAGTTCACATATTCAATTACTGAGCATTCAACGGTACTGTCATATCCTTCATGTTTCAATCAAACTTGGTTTTCTTTAAAATCTTGCTCAAAGTTCTTAAAAATCATCACAATTCAAAACAAACACCTATATTTCCATGAAATCAACCCCATTATCTAGGATTTAATTCAAACAACTCTCTAATTTTCTAATTTTCTCATCAAACTGGGGTTTCATCCTAGTCTCATGAAAATTTTATAAATTCAACCCAAATCAATGTAAAATACTTAGGTTAGTCTCGATCTTACCTCAAATAGTGACAAAGCCTGAAAATCACTCGAATTTTCTCCTCCTAGGGTTTTGGCACTTGGAGCTTTTGATATTTCTAGTTTAGTTTTCTTGTTAACAAGCTGCAAATCTTCCCTTGTATCTCCCAATATGAGATTATTCTCATCAATTTTAGGGAACCTTCATTAATGGAGGAAGTTGGAGCAAAGAAAAAGAAAAGAATAAAATGAGAGAAAGAGTAGAACGGGGAAGGTCTTGGGTCTTTGGAGTTTTATTATTATTATTATTATTATTATTATTATTACTATTTTCAATATTCTAAAATTTTCAAGGCTATTCTAATATTTATATATATAATTCTTTCTACACTGTATCCTCAATTTAGCCAAAATTTTGATCTTAATTAATTCTAATTCATATTATTAAATTTTCAAACATGACAGAATTTATCGTAAATTATTATCTCGGTGTCCCCTCACCTACCAATTGCACAAAATATGCATTGTTTATTATTAGAAATCGCATTCGATGATTTAATTAAATCAAAATAAATAAATAATACATACCTGGCCTCTACAACTTCCTCCTTTAGGGAATATCGTCCTAGAAATTCAACCCTCGTCACGGTTCAAAAAGTTCAAGATATTTAAACCAGACATCCGATTCTCTCTCCCATGTTGCTTTTTCTATCCCTTGGTGACGCCACAAAACCTTTACATATGATAGGGTCTTTCCACGTAAGACTTGCTGTCGTGTATCCAGGACTTTTACCGGTCGTTCTTCGTATGAAACATCGTCTTCTAGCTATAGTTCTGACCAATCCAATACATGCGATTGGTCAGGCTCATATTTCCGTTGCAGCGACACGTGAAACACATCGTGTACTGAAGATAGTTGTGGAGGTAAAGCAAGTCGATAGGCCACCACCCTAACTTTCTCCAAAATCTCAAAGGGTCCTATAAATCGTGGCGATAGCTTGTCACTTTTTCCAGATCTCATCAAACCTTTCTTCGACGATATCTTCAGAAAAACATGATCACCAACTTCAAATGCTAACAGTCGTCTTCTCCAGTCCGCATAGCTCTTTTGACGACTCTAGGCCGCAGCCAAACGCTTCTGGATTACCACAATTTTCTCAGTAGTCTTTCTCACAAGGCTTGGTCCCAACACAGATATCTCTCCAACCTTTGCCCAACATACCAGAGATCTGCATGGTCTTCCATATAAAAACTCATACGGCACCATTTCGATGCTTGACTGATAGCTATTATTATAATCAAATTTTGCTAAAGGCAGATGTTCCTCCCATGAACCTCGAAAATCTAATACACACGCTCGCAGAATATTCTTTAAGATCTGAATTGTGCACTTTGACTGACCATCAGTTTGGGGATGAAATGCAGTGCTAAAATGTAAGCTTGTCCCTAATGCTGGCTGCAAGCCTTGCCAAAAGAGAAATGTAAATATGGGGTCTCGATCGGATAATATCGATACTGGAACACAATGCAACTAAACAATCTCTTGAACGTAAAGCCTGCCAAGTCTGTCAACTGAATCAGTCATACGCATGGAAAGGAAATGCGTTGATTTTGTTAATCGATTAATTATCACCCATATAGCATTGTGTCCCTTTGGTGATCCGGGAAGGCCAAAAATAAAATTCATCGTCACGTGTTTCCATTTTTACTCTGAGACAAGTAATTGCTGAAGTAAGCATGCTGGTCGTTGATGTTTGGCTTTCACCTGCTGACATGTGAGACATCAGGAAACAAACAAAGCCACGTCTTTCTTCATTCCTCTCCACTAAAACTGTCGTCACAAGTCGTGGTACATCTTCGTGCTGCCGGAATGCACTGTGAGTCGAGAATGATGAAACTCTCTCAATACTTCTTCATGACGAACCACAGGTTTGAACAGTTTTCCCATAAACCTCAAGCCCTGATCTGATTGAAGAGTCCATTCCCCTGCATTTTCACCTTTATTGATGCTATCTCTAAGTATCTAGGCCTCACCATCAACCTGTTAAGCCTCGATGATACGATTAATAAGTGTGGGTTTCAATACTATCGTGAATAAAGTGGCATGATCATCAATTTTACCAAGGTTTAAGTCATATTCCCCGACTTCTCCAAGCATTTTCCACTCTTGAACCGCTATGTGGGCCAATGATTTCAACAATTTTCTACTAAGAGCGTCAGTTACAACATTAGCCTTGTCTGGATGATATTGCAACCCAAAGTCGTAATCTCCCCGATATTCCATCCACCTTCTTTTCCTTAGGTTCAAATCTTTCTGCAAAAATAAATATTTCAGACTTTTATGATCTGAAAACACTTCAAATCGTTCTCCATAGAGGTAATGCTGCCAGATCTTCAAGGCAAACACTATTGCTTCTAGCTCAAGATCATGCGGAGGATAATTTTTCTCATGAGTCTTCAGCTGTCCTGACCCGTATGCCACTACTTTCCCTTGTCGCATTAGGATACATCCTAAGCCTTCATGAGACGCATCACAGTAAATCTCATAACCAAGTCCCCTATCTGGTATAATCAAGATCGGTGTACTAGTTAATCTTTTCTTTAGCTCTAGAAAGGAAAATTCGCATGCATCATCCTACACAAACTTCACCCCTTTCTGGGTAAGTCGTGTCATCGGCGCGGCTAATCTGGAGAAGTCTTTTACAAAATGACGATAATAGCCCACAACACCTAAGAAACTCCTAATTTTGAACATGCTTTTTGGTCTTTCCCAGTTCAACACTGCCTCAATTTTCGAAGGATCGATAGCTACACCCTCTCCTGACATAACATGCCCCAAAATTTCGACTTCAAAAATCCAAAATTCACACTTCTCATATTTGGCAAAAAACTTATGCTCTCTCAAGAGCTGGACCGCTGTATGCAAATGCTATTCATGAACCTCCTTAGTTGGTGAATAAATCAAAATTTCATCAACAAATACCACGACGAACTTATCAAGGTGCAGTCATAAGATACGGTTCATTATATCTATAAACACCATCGAGGCATTAGTCAAGCCAAATGGTGTAACCAAGAATTTATAGTGCCCATAGAAAGTACGAAATGTCGCCTTAGGTATATCCTCTGCTCGAACCCTCAGCTGGTAATAACCAGATCTCAAATCGATCTTTGAAAAACAAGTAAAACCCTTCAGATGATCAAATAGATCATCAATTCTTGGCATCATATACTTGTTTTTTATCGTCACCTGATTCAACTTTTTATAATCAATGCACAACCGTAGTGAGCCATCCTTTTTCTTAGCAAATAAAGATGGTCCTCCCCACGGCGAGACGCTTGGGCGGATGAAACCCTTATTTAACAAAACCGATAACTGTACTTTTAATTCTTACAATTTTGCCAGTGCAAATCGATATGATGGCATAGAAATGGGGGCTATTCATAGTAGGAGATCTATGAGAACTCCACTTCCATACGCAGTGGTAATTCAAATAGTTCCTCCAAAAATACATCCGAGAATTCGCACACGACTAGAGGGAATTCTCCTCGAGTAAAAAGATCATCTCTAGTCAGGAGTGAGGAAAAAGCGAGTTGATGCTTTCAAAATGTCTCATGTCATGAGGTCAAGGTGTCAAACCATTATCCCAATCTCCCACGAAATAGAAGGTATCTCCATCTGGAGTGCATAAGAAAACACGTCGTCTATCACAATTGATGAATGCATGGAACGCAGTCAGCCAGTTCATTCCAAGAATGACATCGAACCCCGACATGTCAAGCACGATGAGATCAAAAAATGAGATGGCGATTAGCTATCTTTATCTTGCACGACCTACAAACACGTTTTAGAGCTGTTCCTCCCCCAATAGGTGTCTAAACATTTATAACAATATCCAACTCTTCAATTGATAGACCCAGGGTAGATGCAAATGAGAGTGATATGAAAGAATGTGATGCGCCAGTATCAAATAGCACATGTGCCCATGATCTGAAAACTAATAGAATACCTCGGATTACCAGTGCACTAGGGATAGCCTCCGGTATAGCAGGTGTTTGTGAAGGGCCAATGTTTGCAACTATATAAACTCGCCCCCGAATCCCTAACATTTGTGCAGTACCTCTGCCTACCACCTGTCTCACTGACTGTGATGATGAAGCACCCCCAGTAGCTCCAAACGTCTGCACCCATGTCTGCTGCTGTGGCTGACTATAAATCTATCATAGAACAGGTCGTGTACAAGATGTACTCTAGATAATCCCTCCTTGAGGATAATCTTATAGGATATGTCCTTCATGTCCACACTAAAAACATCTCAGTGGTCCTCTTCCCTGACTCTAGCCCTGACTCTGGCCTTGGGATCGCACCTACGTCTGTCTCTGTATCAGCCCCTATGTTTGTCTCTGTATCGCCCCTGCTGCTAGCATTCTCTAGCTCTGTGTCTAGGCTGTCCACATGTGAAGCATATAAACTCCCTTAGCTCAGTACAGGATAAAGAAACCACATATGGGGTAGGAGCCGATCACTGTGGCTGATGCTGACCCTGTGGCAAGGAACTCATGATACTCGGTCTTGGTCTCAATCTTTTGAATGGATGCCCTTCAGATTGAGTAGTCACAACTGCTGCTTGTGATCAGCTTTCTCTAATCCTTCGTCTGTCAGCCAAAGTATTCTTTACTGCACAAGCTGCTTCCACCAACTCTAAGAAAATCCAAATTCTCAACGCTGCCACCCTTTCTCTAATAGCAGGTCGCAGCCCTCTTTCAAATCTTTTTTCCTTTAGCTCCTCAATTGATACTATTTTAGGTGTAAATTTAGATAAACTAGTGAATTTAGCTTCATATCGTATAACAGACATCGAGCCCTATATAAGTGATAAGAATTCCTCTCTAAAAACATCCCATGCTGATTCAGGGAAGTATTTGTCTAAGAACACCGCGGTGAACGCTACCAAAGTACCTTCTACTGTCGTTCTTACATACTTCCACCACCCGTGTGCATCACCCTTGAGTTGGAAAGTTGCAAAGTTTACCCTCAAATCATCTTCAACTATCTGTAGAGTATCTAAAATTCTTGTTATGACTTCTAGCCATTCAATTGCTACTTTTGGATCGGGCTCGTCCGCGAAAATAGGGGGATGTAACCTCTAAAACTCCCTCATCATCGAGGCAGCTCTAGAGTCGGGGTTACCTGCTCCTCCCCGTGCAGCCTCCGCAAGAGCCCTCATGGTATTTAATACCTCCTACATAATGCCTACATCGCCAGTTTGCTACTACGGGGCATTAACATCCCCTTCCTCCAAAATTAGCACTTCAACACGCCCTCAGCCGCGTCCACGGCCTCGACCCCTTTCTCGTCTAGGCAGCATAACTATATGAGAAAAATGCACACGTCAGTACATAATTTATAAATATAACGTTCCCCCACCGTAGGTAAATAAACTAAAACAACTTGTAAACCTAGATGGGCATTCATAAACACCACCTAACAAACACATATATTCACATACCGAGAAAGAGCATTAGGAATGACACATCAATCTGGGTAACTAATTTGGATCTCTTATAGAAAGAACGTCGGCCAAATGCTTTTCTATTTCAAACTCCAAAGTAGTTAGCCAGATGCCGAAAGGCAAGTCATGTCAACCCAAAATCCAACCTCCATGCACAAATAAACACATAGCACACGCAAAACAGCTCACTCACAATCCATACAAGCATATAATTCATGCCGTGTAGTGGTGCCTATATCATCACACAATTCACACACAAAAGTCATCATTACCCACAGCTCATAGGTATTCAAACCTAGAGCTCTGATACCATTTGGTCACGCCCCCAACTCCGAGGCGCGTGATCCCCACATGGTAATCTAACTTTATAGAATAATCGAGAAAACTCTTTTTTATAAAACTAAATTTTATGATTAGAACCTTCTTTAAAGAAAATCACTTGGATTTAATTTAATTTTAAAGAAGTTTATTTCCAAAACTTCAAAAATAGTCTAAGTATAAATCTTAAAAATTTTAGCAGAATTTTCTCTATTTTTTGAATTTTTGAAAATTATTTGTACGCCTGTTAAACAATCTCAACATTCAAACACAATCCCACAACATGCATTTTCAAAGGATTCAACAAGCATCTATCAACTATATAATATCATGCAACACTTTAAAATTTTTGCTCATTCCCTTCACTTTCATGAACATAAGTCATATTCAAGAATATTTTACCATTCGATTTTTCTTCCAAAGCATCCCATCACACAAACTAGATACATGATCGTTTCCAAATTTAAAATTAGAGTTTAACATTATAATAGTTACATTCATAAAAATAAAAAATAAAAAATAAAAAATAATTCTCCCAACTATTAAGGTTT
>JAOTRH010440907.1:0-32958 GCA_034768845.1 Heliamphora exappendiculata
AAAACTACGGGGTTGTCACATACACTTGAACCTAGGGTTGGGGTGCCTAGACTTTTTCTTGGACTTTTGAAAGAATCGAAGGATCGTCTCTTTCACAACCTAACGTTTGGGTGCCTAGTCTTTTTCTTAGGCTTTTGGAAGAACTGAAGGGTCGTAACTAACACACGAACCTTGGATTTAGGTGCTTAGTCTTTTTCTTAGGCTTTTAAAAATCGAAAGGTCATCAGATGCAAACAAACTTAGGGTTTGGCTGCCTTGTCTTTTTCTAGGGCTTTTAAAAAAATTGAAGGGTCGTCACATACATACGAACCTAGAATTTGGGTGCCTAGTCATTTTTAGGGCATTTGAAAGAATCAAAGGAAGACTTGGGGCTTTTGATAGAACTGAACGGTTGTCACATACACACGAACATCGGGTTTTGGTTCCTAATGTTTTTCTAAGGCTTTCGAAAGAATCGAAGGGTCGTCACTTACACACAAACCTAGGGTTTAGGTGCCTAGTTTTTTTCTAGGGCTTTTGAAGAAACCGAAGGGTCGTCACTTACACACGAACCTAGAGTTTGCGTGCTTAGTCTTTTTCTAGAGTTTTTGAAATATACCGAATGGTCTTTACTTACACATGAACCAATGGTTTGGGTGCCTTGTCTTTTTCTAGGGCATTTGAAAATTAAAGGGTCTTCACATACACACGAACCAAGGGTTTGGGTACCTAGTCTTTTTGTAGGGCTTTTGAAAGACCCGAAGGTTCGTCTCATACACACGAACTTAGGGTTTGGGTATCTAGTCTTTTTCTAGAGCTTTTGAAAGAATCGAAGGGTCGTAACTTACACACGAACCTAGGGTTTGGGTGCTTAGACATTTTCTAGGGCTTTTGGAAGAACCGAAGGGTCGTCACATACCCACGAACCTTGGGTTTGGGTTTCAAGTATTTTCCTAGGGCTTTTGAAAGAACCGAAGGAATAGTAAGGCTTTTGAAAAAATTGAATGGTTGTCACATACACACGAACCCAAGGTTTGGGTGCCTAGTCTTTCTCCAGGGCTTTTGAAAGAACCGAAGGGTCGTCACTTGCACATAAACCTTGGGTTTGGGTGGCTAGTGTTTTTATAGGGCGTTTGAAACAATCAAAGGGTCGTCACTTGCACACGAACCTTGGATTTTGGTACCTAGACTTTTTCTATGGTTTTTGGAAGAACAGAATGGCCGTCACTTACACACGAATCCCGGGTTTCAGTGACTTGTCTTCTTCAAGGGCTTTTAAAAGAACTGAAAGGTCGTTACTTACACACGAACCTAGGGTTTGGGTGCCTTTTCTTTTTCTTGGACTTTTGAAAATTGAAGGGTCATCACATACACACGAACTTCGGTTCCGATTGCCTAGTTTTTATCTAGGGCTTTTGAATGAACCAAAGGGTCGTGACTTAAACGCGAACCTAAGGTTTTGGTGCCTATACTTTTTCTACGGCTTTTGAGAGAACCGAAATGACGTTACTTACACACGAACCTCGGGTTTGGGTGCCTAGTTTTTTTCTTGGACTTTGAAAGAACCGAAGGGTCGTCACTTACACACGAACCTAGGGTTTGGGTGGTTAGTTTTTTTCTAGGGCTTTTGAAAGAACTGAAGGGTCATTACTTACACACGAACCTTGGATTTTCCTGTTAGTCTTTTTCTTGGGCTTTTAAAAATTGAAGGGTCGTCGCATACACTCGAATATAGGGTATGGGTGCCTAGTCTTTTTCTAGGGCTTTTAAAAAAATCGAAGGGTCGTTACATACACACGAACCTGGGGTTTGGATGCTCATTCTTTTTCCAGGGCTTTTGAAAGAACCGATGGTTCGTCACTTACACATTAACCTAAGGTTTGAAAGCCTAGCCTTTTCTAGGGCTTTTGAAAGAACCGAAGGAAGACTAGGGATTTTGATAGAACCGAAGGGTCGTCACATACATACGAACCTAGGGTTTTGGTGCCTAGTCTTTTTTCAGGGCTTTTGGAAGAACCGAATAGTCATCACTTACACACGAACCTAGGTTTTGGGTGCCTTGCCTTTTTCTAGGGCTTTTGAAAGAACCTAAGGTCGTCACTTACGCACGAACCTAGGGTTTAGGTGTCTAGACTTTTTCGTGGGCTTTTGAAAGAACCGAATGTTCGTCAGTTACACACGAATCTCGGGTTTGGGTGCTTAGTCTTTTTCTAGGGCTTTTAAAAGAATCTAAGGGTTGTTACTTACACACGAACTGATGGTTTGTGTGCCTTGCCTTTTTCTAGGCTTTTAAAAATGGAAGGATCGTCACATACACATGAACCTTGGGTTTGGTTGTTTAGTCTTTATCTTGGTCTTTTGAAAGAACCGAATGGTCGTCACTTACACACAGACCTAGGGTTTGAATTCCTAGTCTTTTTCTAGGACTTTTGAAAGAATCGAAGAGTCGTTACTAACACACGATCTAAAGGTTTTGGTGCCTAGTCTTTTTCTAGGGATTTTAAAAATCAAAGGGTTGTCACAAAAACACGAACCTACAGTTTCGGTGCTTAGTCTGTTTGTGGGGCTTTTGAAAGAACCGAAGGGACGTCTCTTACACACGAACCTAGGGTTTAGGTGTCTAGTCTTTTTTTAGGACTTTTAAATGCCCCGAATAGTCGCCACGTACACATGAACCTAGGATTTTGGTGTCCAAACTTTTTCTAGGGCTTTTAAATGAACCGAATGGTCATCACAGACACATGAACCTAGGGTTTGGGTGTCCAAACATTTTTTAAGGATTTTAAAAGAATCGAAGGGTCGTCGCTTTCACGTAAACCTAGGATTGGGGTGCCTTTTCTTATTTTTTGGCTTCTAAAAGAACCGAAGGGTCATCACTTACACACGAACCTAGGGTTTGGGTGCCTAGTCTTTTTCTAGGCTTTTGAAAGAATCGAATGGTCGTCACTTACAAACGAATCAAAGGTTTAGGTGCCTAGTCTTTTTCTCGGGCTTTTGAAAGAACTGAAGGGTCATTAATTTCACACGAACCGAGGGTTTGGTGCCTATTCTTTTTTTAGAGATTTTGAAAATCAAAGGGTCGTCACATACACACGAACCCTGGGTGTGGTTGCCTAGTCATTATCTAGGGCAATTGAAAGATTCGAAGGGCCGTCACTTACACACGAATCTTGGGTTTGGGTGCTTTTTCTAGGGCTTTCGAACGAACCGAAGGGTCGTCACTTACGCACGAACCTATGGTTTGGGTGCCACGTCTTTTTCTTGGAATTTTGAAATAACCGAAGGGTCGTCACTTACACTTGAACCTAGGATTTTGGTGCCTAGTTTTTTTCTTGTGATTTTAAAAGGACCGAAGGGTCGACACTTACACACGAACCTAGGGTTTGGATGCCTAGACTTTTTTTAGGGCTTTTGAAAGAATCGAAGGGTCGAGACTTACACACGAACCTAGGGCTTGGGTGCCTTGTCTTTTTCTAGGGCTTTTTAAAATCAAAGGGTTGTTACGTACCGACGAACGTTGGGTTTGGGTGCTTAGTCTTTGTTTAGGGCTTTTTAAAGAATCGAAGAGTCGTCACTTACACAAGAACCTAGGGTTTTGGTACCTAGTCTTTATCTAGGGTTTTTAAAAAATCGATGGGTCGTCACTTACACAGAAACCTAGGGTTTGGGTGTCTAGTAATTTTCTAGGGCTTTAAATGAACCGAATGGTCGTCACATACACACGAACCTAGGGTTTTGGTGTCTAGTCTTTTTTTTGGGCTTTTGAAAGAACCGAAGGGTCGTCACTTACACACGGACCTAGGGTTTGGGTGCTTAATCTTTTTCTAGGGCTTTTAAAAGAACTGAAAGTTCGTCACTTACACATGAACCTAGGGTTTGGGTGCCTAGTCTTTTTTTAGGGCTTTTAAAAGAACCGAAGGGTCGTCACTTGCACACGAACCTAGGGTTTGGGTGCTTAGTCCTTTTCTAGGGCTTTTGAAAGAACCGAAGGGTCATCACTTGTACACGATCCTTGGGTTTGGGTGCCTAGTATTTTTGTAGAGCTTTTGAAAGAACCGACGGGTCGCCACTTACACGCGAATCTAGTGTTTGGGAGGTTAGTCCTTTTCTAGGGCTTTTGAAAACTGAAGGGTCGTCACATACATACGATCCTAGGGTTTAGGTGCTTAGACTTTTTCTTGGGCTTTAGAGTGAATCGAAGGGCCGTCACTTACGCAACCTAGCGTTTGGATGCATAGCCATTTTCTACGACTTTTGAAAGGACTGAAGGGTCGTTACTTACACACGAACCTTAGATTTAGGTGCTTAATCTTTTTCTTGGGCTTCTAAAAATCGAAAGGTCATCACATACGGAAAAAACTTAGGGTTTGGGTGCCTTGTCTTTTTCTAGGGCTTTTAAAAAAATTGGAGGGTCGTCACATACACATGAACCAAGCGCTTGGATTCCTAATCTTTTTCTAGGGCTTTTGAAAGAACCGAAGGAAGACTCAGGCTTTTGATGTAACAGACCGGTCGTCACATACACACGAACCTTGGGTTTGGGGGCCTACACTTTTTCTAGGGCTTTTGAAAGAACCGAAGGATCGTCACTTACACAAGAAGCTAGGGTTTGGGGGCCTAGACTTTTTCTTTGGCTTTTGAAAGAACCGAAGGGTCGTCACTTACACTCGAACCTAGGGTTTAGGTGCTTAGTCTTTTTTTAGGGCATTTGAAAGAACCGAATTGTCATCACTTACAAACGAATCGAGGGTTTGGGTGCCTAGTCTATTTCTTTGGCTTTTAAAAGAACCGAAGGGTCGTTACTTTCACAAGAATCGAGGGTTTGGTGCCTTATCTTTTTCTAGTGCTTTTAGAAATCAAAGAGTTGTCACATACACACGAATCCCAGGTTTGGTTGCCTAGTCCTTATTTAGGGCTATAGAAAGAGCTGAAGGGTCATCACTTACACACGAATCTTGGGTTTGGGTGCTTTTTCTAAGGCTTTTGAAAGAAGCGAAGGGTCGTTACTTACACACGAACATAGGGTTTGGGTGGCTAGTTTTTTTCTTGAAATTTTAAAAGAACCGAAGGGTTGCTAGTTACACACGAACCTAGGGTTTGGATGCCTAGTCTTTTTGTTGGGATTTTGTAAGAATCGAAGGATCGTCACTAACACATGAACCTAGGATTTGGATGCCTAGTGTTTTTCTAGGGCTTTTAAAAGAATCGAAGGGTGTTACTTACATACGAGCCTAGGGTTTGGGTGCTAAGTGTGTTTCTTGGGCGTTTAAAAATCGAAGGGTTGTTACATGCACACGATCCAAGGGTTTGGGTGCTTTGTCTTTTTTCTTGGACTTTTGAAAAAACCAAAGAGTCGCCACTTACACACGAACCAAGTGTTTTGGTTCCTAGTATTTTTTAGAGTTTTTTAAAGAACTGAAGGGTCGCCACTTACACAAGAACCCAGGGTTTGGGTGTCTAGTCTTTTTCTAGGGCTTTTAAATGAACCGAATGGTTGTCACTTACACACGAACCTAGGGTTTGGGTGCCTAATCATATTATAGGGCTTTTGAAGGAACCGAAGGGTCGTCACTTACACACGAATCTAGTGTTTGGGTGCCTAGTACTTTTCTATGGCTTTTGAAACTTGATGGGTCATGACATACATACGAACTTAGGGTTTGGGTGCCTAGTCTTTTTCTCGGGCATTTAAAAGAACCAAATGGTCGTCACTTACACACGAATCTTGGGTTTGGGAGCTTTCTCTCGAGCTTTTGAAAGAACTGAAGGGTCGTCACCTACACTCGAACCTAGAATTTGGATGCCTAGTCTTTTTCTAGGTCTTTTGATAGAGTCGAAGGGACGCCATTTACACTCGAACCAAGTGTTTGGGTGTCTAGTCTTTTTCTAGGGCTTTTAAAAATCGAAGGGTTGTTACGTAACACAAAGCAAGGGTTTAGGTGCTTAGTCTTTTTCTAGGAATTTTGAAAGAACTGAAGTGTCGTCACTTACACACGAACCTTGGGTTTTGGTGCGTAGTATTTTTTTGGTGTTTTTTAAACAACCGAAGGGTCATCTCTTACATAGGAACCATGGGTTTGGGTGTCTAGTCTTTTTCTAATGCTTTTAAATGAACCGAATGGTCGTCACTTACACACGAACCTAGGGGTTGGGTGTCTAGTCTTTTTTTAGGGCTTTTGAAAGAACCGAAGGGTCGATATTTACACACGAACCTAAGGTTTGGGTGCATAGTCTTTTTCTAGGGCATTTGAAAGAACCGAAGGTTTGGCTGTTACACACGAACCTTGGGATTGGGTGCCTAGACTTTTTTTAGAGCTTTTGAAAGAATCAAAGGGTCGTAACTTACACACGAACCTAGGGTTTGGGTGCCTAGACCTTTTCTATAGCTTTTGAAAGAATCAAAGAGTCGTCACTTACACACGAACCTAGGGTTTGCGTGCCTAGTCTTTTTCTAGGGCTTTTGAAAGAACTGAAGGGTCGTTACTTACACACGAACCTTCGATTTAGGTGCTTAGTCTTTTTCTTGTGCTTTTGAAAATTGAAAGGTCCTCACATACACACGAACTTAGGATTTGGGTGCCTTGACTTTTTTCAAGGATTTTAAAAAAATCAAAGAGTCGTCACGTACACACGAACGTACGATTTGGGTACCTAGTCTTTTTCTAGGGTATTTGAAATAACCGAAGGAAGACTGGCGGTTTTAATAGAACTGAACGGTCGTCACATACACATGAACCTAGGGTTTGGGTGCCTAGTTTTTTTGAGGGCTTTGGAAAGAATCAAAGGACTGTCACTTACACACGAAGGTAGGGTTTGGGTGCCTTATATTTTTCTAGGGCTTTTCAAAGAACCGAAGGGTCATCACTTACAAACGAACCTAGGGTTTAGGTGCCTAGTCTTTTTCTTGAGGTTTTAAAAGAACCGAATGGTTTTCACTTACACACGAATCAAGGGTTTGGATGCCTAGTGTTTTTTTAGGGCTTGTGAAAGAACCGAAGGGTTTGGTGCCTTGACTTTTTCTTGTGCTTTTCAAAATTGAAGTGTCGTCAGAAACATTCGAACTCTGGGTTTGGGTGCCTAGTCTTTATCTAAGACTATTAAAAGAACCGAAGTGTCGTCACTTATACACGAATCTCTAGTTTGGGTGGCTAGTCTTTTTTTAGGATTTTTTAAAGAACCGGAGAGTCGTCACTTACACCGGAACCTAGGGTTTGGGTGTCTACTCTTTTTTTAGGGCTTTTAAATTAACCGACTGGTCGTCACTTACATATGAACCTAGAGTTTGGGAGTCTAGTCTTTTTTTAGGGCTTTTGAAAGAACCGAAGGGTCGTCATTTACACATGAACCTAAGGTTTGGGTGCTTACTCTTTTTTTTGGGCTTTTGAAAGAACCGAATGGTCGTCACTTACAGATGAACCCAGGGTTTGGGTGCCTAGTCTTTCCTTGGACTTTTGAAAGAACTGAAGGTTCGTCACATACACAAGAACCTACGGTTTGGGTGCATAGTCTTTTTCCAGGGCTTTTGAAAGAATCGAAGGGTCGTGACTTAAACATGAACATAGGGTTTGGGTGCCTTATCTTTTTCTAGACATTTTAAAAGAACCGAAGGGTTGTCACTTACACATGAATCTAGTGTTTGGATGCCTAGTCCTTTTCTAGGGATTTGGAAAACTAAAGGGTCGCCACATACAGACGAACCTAGGGTTTGGGAGCCTACTCTTTTTCTAGGGCTTTTAAAAATCAAAGTGTTGTTACATACACACGAACCTAGGATTTTGGTGTTTAGTCTTTTTCTAGGGCTTTTGAAAGAACCGAAGTGTCGTCACCTACACACGAACCTAGGATTTTGGTGCCTAGTCTTTTTCTAGGGTTTTTAAAGAACCGAAGGGTCGTCACTTACCCAGAAACGTAGGGTTTGGGTGTGAAGTCTTTTTCTTGGGCCTTTAAATGAACTGAAAGGTCATCACATACGTACGAACCTAGGGTTTGGGAGTCTAGTCTTTTTTTATGGCTTTTAAAAGAACCGAATGGTCGTCACTTACACATGAATCTAGTGTTTGGCTGCTTAGTCCTTTTCTAGGGCTTTTGAAAACTGAGGGGTCGTCACATACATACGAACCTAGGATTAGGGTGCCTAGACTTTTTTTAGGGCTTTTGAAAGAATCGAAAGATCGTCTCTTTCACAACCTAACGTTTGGGTGCCTATTCTTTTTCTTGGGCTTTTGAAAGAACTGAAGGGTCATAGCTAACACACGAACCTTGGATTTAGGTGCTCAGTATTTTTCTTGGGCTTTTAAAAATCGAAAGGTCATCAGATACAAACAAACTTAGGGTTTGGGTGGCTTGTCTTTTTTAGGGCTTTTAAAAAAATTGAAGGGTCGTCATATACACACGAACCTAGGGTTTGAGTGCCTAGTTTTTTTCTAGGGCTTTTGAAAGAACCAAAGGAAGACTTGGGCTTTTGATAGAACTGAACGGTCGTCACATACACACGAACCTAAGGTTTGGGTTCCTAATCTTTTTGTAAGGCTTTTGAAAGAACCGAAGGGTTTAGGTGCCTAATCTTTTTCTAGGGTTTAGGTGCCTAGGTTACACACAATCCTAGGGTTTAGGTGCCTAGCCTTTTTCTAGGGCTTTTGAAGGAACTGAAGGGTCGTCACTTACACACGAACCTAGGGTTTGGGTGCTTAGTAATTTTTTAGAGCTTTTGAAAGATACCGAAGAGTCGTTACTTACGCACAAACCAATGGTTTGGGTCCCTTGTCCTTTTCTAGGGCATTTGAAAATTAAAGGGTCTTCACATACACACGAACCAAGGGTTTGAGTGCCTAGTCTTTTTCTAGAGCATTTGAAAGAACTGAAGGGTCGTAACTTACACACGAACCTAGGGTTTAGGTGCCTAGACTTTTTCTAGGGCTTTTGAAAGAACCGAAGGGTCGTCACATACCCACGAACCTAAGGTTTGGGTTCCAAGTATATTTCTGTGGCGTTTGAAAGAACCAAAGGAATACTAAGGCTTTTGAAAAAATCGAATGGTCGTCATATACACACGAACCCATGGTTTGGGTGCCTAGTCTTTCTCCAGGGCTTTTGAAAGAACCGAAGGGTCGTCACTTACACATGAACCTAGGGTTTGGGTGCCTAGTCTTTTTATAGGGCCTTTGAAAGAATCGAATGGTCGTCACTTACACACGAACCATGGGTTTAGATGCCTAGTCTTTTTCTATGGCTTTTGGAAGAACAGAATGGTCGTCACTTACACACGAATCCCGGGTTTTGGTGCCTAGTCTTTTTCTAGGGATTTTAAAAGAACTGAAAGGTCGTTACTTTCACACAACCTAGGGTTTGGGTGCCTTGTCTTTTTCTAGGACTTTTGAAAATCGAAGGGTCATCACATACACACGAACTTCGGTTTCGATTGCCTAATCTTTATCTAGGGCTTTTGAATGAACCGAAGGGTCGTGACTTAAACGCGAACTTAGGGTTTTGGTGCCTAGACTTTTTCTACGGCTTTTGAGAGAGCTGAGATGACGATACTTACACTCGAATCTAGGGTTTGGATGCCTAGTCTTTTTCTTGGGCTTTTGAAAGAACTAAAGGGTCGTCACTTACACAGGAACCTAGGGTTTGGGTGTTTAGTCTTTTTTAGGGCTTGTAAAAGAACTGACGGGTCATTACTTATACACGAACCTTGGATTTACGTGCTTAGTCTTTGTCTTGGGCTTTTGAAAATCGAAGGGTCGTCACATACACACGAATATAGGGTATGGGTGCCTAGTCTTTTTCTTGGGCTTTTGAAAAAATTGATGGGTCGTCACATACACACGAACATGGGGTTTGGGTGCCTATTCTTTTTCCAGGGCTTTTGGAAGAACCGATGATTCGTCACTTACACACTAACCTAGGGTTTGGGTGCCTAGTTTTTTTCTAGTGCTTTTGAAAGAACCGAAGGAAGGCTAGGGAGTTTGATAGAACTGAAGGGTCGTCACATACCCACGAACCTAGGGTTTTTCCATGGCTTTTGGAAGAACCGAAAAGTCGTTACTTACACACGAACCTAAGGTTTGGGTCCCTTACCTTTTTCTTGGGCTTTTGAAAGAACCGAAGGGTCGTCAGTTATGCACGAACCTTGGGTTTAGGTGCCTAGACTTTTTCTAGGGCTTTTGGAAGAACCGAATGTTCGTCACTTACACACGAATCTCGGGTTTTGGTGCCTAGTCTTTTTCTAGGGCTTTGAAAGAATCTAAGGGTTGTTACTTACACACGAATCGAAGGTTTGTGTGCCTTGCCTTTTTCTAGGCTTTTAAAAATCGAAGGATCTTCACATACACACGAAGCTTGGGTTTGGTTGTCTAGTCTTTAGCCAGGGCTTTTGAAAGAACTGAAGGGTCGTCGTTTACTCACGAACCTTGGGTTTGGGTGCCTTTTTAAAGGCTTTTGAAAGAACCGAAGGGTCGTCACTTACACGCGAACCTAGAGTTTGGATTCCTAGTCTTTTTCTAAGGCTTTTGAAAGAATCGAAGGGCCGTCACTAACACACGAACCTTGGGTTTTGGTGCTTAGTCTTTTCCTATGGATTTTAAAAATCGAAGGGTTATCACATAATCATGAACCTACGATTTCGGTGCTTAGCCTATTTATAGGGCTTTTGAAAAAATCGAAGGGTCGTCACTTACACACGAACCTAGGGTTTAGGTGTCTAGTCTTTTTCCAGGGCTTTTAAACGAACCGAATAGTTGTCACATACACACGAACATAGGGTTTGGGTGTCCAGACTTTTTCTGGAGCTTTTAAATGTACCGAATGGTCGTCACAGACACACGAACCTAGGGTTTGGGTGTCCAAACATTTTTTAGAACTTTTAAAAGAACCGAAGGGTCGTCACTTACACACGAACCTAGGATTTGGGTGCCTGTTCTTATTTTTTAACTTCTAAAAAAATCGAAGGGTCATCTCTTACACACAAACCTTGGGTTTGGGTGCTTAATCTTTTTCTAAGGCTTTTTATAGAACTGAAGGTTCGTCACCTACACACGAACCTATGGTTTGAATGCCTAGTCTTTTTTCAGGGCATTTGAAAGATTTGAAGGGTCGTCACATATACACGAACCTAGTGTTTGGGTGCCAAGTCAATTTCTAGAACGTTTGAAAATAGAAGGGTCGTCACATACATCCGAAACTAGGGTTTGGGAGCCTAGACTTTTTCTAGAGCTTTTGAAAGAACCAAAGGGTCGTCACTAACACACGAACCTATGGTTTAGATGCCAAGTCTTTTTCTAGGTCTTTTGAAAGAACCGAAAGAAAGTCACTTACACACGACCCTAGGGTTTGGGTGGCAAGACTTTTTCGAGGGCTTTTGAAAGAATCGAATGATCATTATTTACATACGAACCTACGGTTTGGGAGACCTGTCTTTTAATTGGGCTTTTGAAAACTACAGGGTCGTCACATACACACTAACCTAGGGTTTTGGTGCCTAGTCATTTTCTAGGGCTTTTGAAAGAATCGAAGGTTTGTCTCTTACACACGAACCTCGGGTTTGGGTGCCTAGACTTTTTCTATAGCTTTTGGAAGAAACGAAGGTTCGTAACTTACTCACGAACCTAGGATTTGGGTGCCTAGACTTTTTCTAGGGCTTTAGAAAGAATCGAATGGTCGTCAGTTACACACGAACCTAGCATTTGGGTGCCTAGTCTTTTTCTAGGGCTTTTGATAGATCTGAATGGTCGTTACTCACACATGAACCTTGGATTTAGGTGCTTAGTCTTTTTCTTGGGCTTTCGAAAACCGAAACGTCTTCACAAACGCACGAACTAATGGTTTGGGTGCTTAGTCTTACACACGAACCTTAGTCTTTTTCTTGGGCTTTTGAAAACCGAAACGTGATCACATACACACGAACTAAGGATTTGGGAGCCTAGTCTTTTTTGAGGGCTTTTGAAAGAACCGAAGGAAGACTAGTGAATTTGCTATAATTGAACGGTCATCACAAACACACGAACCTAGGGTTTTGGTGCCTAATTTTTTTCTAGGGCTTTTGAATGAACCGAAGGGTCGTCACTTACACACGAACCTAGGGTTTGGGTGCCTAGTCTTTTTCTAGGCTTTTGAAAGAACCGAATGGTCATCACTTACAAGCGAATCAAGGGTTTGGGTGCCTCATTTTTTTCCAGGTCTTTTAAAAGAATTGAAGGGTCGTTGCATTCACACGAACCGAGGGTTTGGTGCCTTTTCTTTTTTTAGAGATTTTGAAAATCGAAGGGTCGTCACATACACACGAACCATGGGTTTTGTTGCATAGTCTTTATCTAGGGCAATTGAAAGAATCGAAGAGTCGTCACTTACACACGAATCTTGGGTTTGGGTGCTTTCTCTTGGGCTTTTGAACCATACACACGAACCTATGGTTTGGGTGCCTTGTCTTTTTCTTGGAATTTTGAAATAATCGACGGGTCATCACTTACACTTGAACCTAAGGTTTGGGTGCCTAGACTTTTTCTTGTGATTTTGAAAGAACTAAAGGGTCGACACTTACACACGAACCTAGGGTTTGGGAGCTTTGTCCTTTTCTAGGGCTTTTGAAAACTGAAGGGTCGTCACATACATATGATCCTAGGGTTTGGGTGCCTAGACTTTTTCTGGGGCTTTAGAGTAAATCGAAGGGTCATCACTTACACAACCTAGCGTTTGGATGCCTAGTATTTTTCTAGGGCTTTTGAAAGTACTGAAGGGTCGTTACTTATACACGAACCTTAGGTTTAGGTGCTTAATCTTTTTCTTGGGCTTCTGAAATTCGAAAGGTCATCACATACAGAAAAAACTTTGGGTTTGGGTGCCTTGTCTCTTTCTAGGGCTTTTAAAAAAATCGATGGGTCATCACATACACACGAACCAAGTGCTTGGGTTCCTAGTCTTTTTCTAGGGCTTTTGAAAGAACCGAATGAAGACTCAGGCTTTTGATAAAATTGAACGGTCGTCACATACGCACGAACCTTGGATTTGGGTGCTTACTCTTTTTCCAGGGCTTTTAAAAGAACCGAAGGATCGTCACTTACACAAGAAGCTAGGGTTTGGGGGCCTAGACTTTTTCTTGGGCTTTTGAAATAACCGAAGGGTCGTCACTTACACTCGAACCTAGGGTTTAGGTGCCTAGTCTTTTTCTAGGGCTTTTGAATGAACCGAATGGTCGTAACTTACAAACGAATCAAGGGTTTGGGTGCCTTACCTATTTCTTTGGCTTTTGAGAGAACTGAAGGGTCGTTACTTTCACATGAACCGAGGGTTTCGTGCCTTATCTTTTTCTATTGCTTTTGAAAATCGAAGAGTAGTCACATACATACGAATCCTGGGTTTGGTCGCCTAGTCCTTATCTAGGGCTATAGAAAGAACCGAATAGTCATCACTTACACACGAATCTTGGGTTTGGGTGCTTTTTTCAGGGCTTTTGAAAGAACCGAAGGGTCGTCACTTACACATGAACCTAGGGTTTGGGTTCCTAGTATTTTTCTGAATCTTTCGAAAATCGAAGGGTCGTCACATATACACGAACTTAGGGTTTGGGTGCCTAGTCATTTTCTAGAGCTTTTGAAAGATCCGAAGGGTCGTCACATACACACAAACCAATGGTTTGGGTGCCTAGTCTTTTTCTAGGGCATTTGAAACAATCGAAGGGCCGTCACAAACACACGAATCTAGGGTTTGGGTGCCTAGTCTTTTTGTAGGGCTTTTGAAATAACCGAAGGGTCATTACTTACACACGAACCATGGGTTTAGGTACATAGACTTTTTCTAGAGTTTTTGAAAGAACTGAAGGGTCGTCACTCACACACGAACCTTGGGTTTGGATGCCATGTCTGTTTCTTAGGCTTTTTAAAAGAAATAAAGGGGGCCTAGTCTTTTATTAGGACTTTGGAAGGAATCGAAAGGTCGTCACATACACAGAAACTTAGGGTTTGGGTGCCTAGTATTTTTCTAGGGCTTTTGAAAGAATCGAATGGCCGTCACATATATACGAAGCTAGGGTTTTGGTCTTAGTCTTTTTCTAGGAATTTTAAAAAAATCGAAGGAAGTCTAGGGAATTTCAATGATCCGAAGGGTCGTCACATACGCACGAACCCAGGGTTTGGGTACCTAGTCTTTTTTTTGGGTTTTCGTAAGAATCGAAGTGTCGTCACTTACACATAAACCTAGGGTTTGGGTGCCTACTCTTTTTCTAGGGCTTTTGAAAGATTAGAATCGGTCGTCACTTACATACGAACCTAGGGTTTAGGTGCTGAGTCTTTTTCTAGGGCTTTTGAAAGAACTGAAGGGTCCTCACTTACACACGAACCTAGGGTGTGGGTGCCTTGTGTTTTTTTAGGGTTTTTAAAAATTGAAGGGTCGTCACATACACACGAACTTATGGAATTGGTGCCTAATCTTTTTCTAAGGCTTTTGAAAGAATCGAATTGTCGACACAAACACACGAACCTTGGGTTTGGGTGGTTATCCTTTTTCTAGGGCTTTTGTAAGAACCGAAGGAAGACTAGGGCTTTTGAAAGAACTGAAGAGTCGTAGCATACACAGGAACCTAGAGTTTGGGTGCCTAAACTTTTTCCAAGGCTTTTCAAAGAACCGCATGGTCGTCACTTTCACACGAACGTAGGGTTTGGGTGCCTAGTCTTTTTCTAGGGCTTTTGGAAGAACCGAAGGGGTACTAGCCTTTTTCAAATGATTTTGAGAGAACTGAAGGGTCGTCACTTACACACGAACCTAGGGTTTGGGTGCCAAGTATTTTTCTAGGGCATTCAAAAATCGAAGGGTCGACATATGCACATGAATCTAGGGTTTGGGAGCCTTGTCTTTTACTCGGGCTTTTTAAAGAACCAAAGAATCGTCACAGACACACAAACCTAGGGTTTGGGTACCTAATCTTTTTCTTTGTCTTTTGAAAGAATCGAATGGTCGTCACATACACACGAACCTTGGGTTCGGGTGCCTAGTCATTTTGTAGGACTTTTGAAAGAACCGAAGGGTCGTCACTTACCCACGAACCATAGGTTTAGGTGCTGATTCTTTTTGTAGGGCTTTGGAAGGAACCAAAGGGTGCCTAGTCTTTTTCTACGGCTTTTGAAAGAATCGAATGGTCGTCACATTCGCACGAACCTTGGGTTTAGGTGCATAGTTTTTTTCTAGGGCTTCTGAAAGAACCGAAGGGTCGTCACTTACACATGAACCTAGGGCTTGGGCGCCTAGTCTTTTTCTTGGATTTTTTAAAGAACCGAAGGGTCGTCACTTACATATGAGCCTAAGGTTTGGGTGCCTAGCTTTTTTCTAGGGCGTGCGAAAATCGAAGGGTTGTCACATATACACGAACTTAGGGTTTGGGTGCCTAGTCTTTTTCTAGAACTTTTAAAAGAACCGAAGGGTGGTCATATACACACAAACCAAGGGTTTGGGTGCTAGACTTTTTCAAGGCTTTTGAAAGAATCGAAGGGTCGTCGTATATACACGAACCTACGATTTGGGTGCCTAGTCTTTTTCTAGGGCTTTTGAAATAACCGAAGGGTCATCACTTACACACGAACCTAATATTTGCGTACCTTGTCTTTTTTTAGGGCTTTTGAAATCCTTAGGGTCGTCACTTACACATGAACCTTGGGTTTATGTGCTTAGTCTTTTTGTAGGGCTTTTGAATGAACCGAAGTGTCGTCACTCACACACAAACCTTGGATTTGGGTGCCTTGAATTTTTCTAGGAATTTTGAAAGAACCAAAGGGGTCCTAGTATTTTTCTGAGGATTTTGAGAGAACCGATGGGTCGTCACTTACACACGAACCTAGGGTATGAGTGCCAAGTATTTTTCTGGGGAATTCAAAAATTAAAGGGTCGTCACATGAACACGAATCTAGGGTTTGCGTGCCTAGCCTTTTTCTAGGGCTTTTTAAAGAATCGAAGGGTCGTCGCAGGCACACAAACCTACGGTTTGGGTACCTAATATTTTTCTAGGGCTTTTGAAAGAGTCGAATGGTCGTCACATACACCCGATCCTTGGATTCGGGTGCCCTGTCATTTTGTAGGACTTTTGAAAGAACCGAAGGGTCGTGACTTACCCACGAACCTTGGGTTTAGGTGCTTAGTCTTTTTCTAAGGCTTTTGAAAGAACCAAAGGGTCTTCACTTTCACACGAACCTAGGGTTTGGGTGCACAGTCTTTTTTTAGGACTTCTGAAAGAACCGAAGGTTCGTCACTTACACATGAATCTAGGGTTTGGGTGCCTAATCTTTTTCTAGGATTTTTCAAAGAACTGAAGGGTCGTCACTTACACATGAATCTAGGGTTTGGGTGCCTAGCCTTTTTCTAGGACATGCAAAAATCGAAGGGTCGTCACATAGACACGACGCTAGGGTTTGGTTGCTTAGTCTTTTTATAGTGCATTTGAAACAACCGAAGGGTCGACACATACACACGAACGCCGAGTTTTGGTGCCTAGTCTTTTGATAGGGCTTTTGAAAAAACGAAGGGTCGCCACATTCACACAAACCTAACGTTTGGGTGCCTATACTTTTTCTAGGGTTTTTGAAAGAACCGAAAGGTCGCCATATACACACATACCTAGGGTTTGGGTGCCAAGTCTTTTTCTAGGGATTTTGAAAGATTCGATGGGTCGTCACATACACACAAAGCTAGGGTTTGGGGGCCAAGTCTTTTTCCAGGGCTTTTAAAACAATTGAAGGGTCGCCACTTACACATGAACCAAGAGTTTGGGTGCCTTGTCTTTTTCTAGGTCTTTTGAATGAATCGAAAGGTCGTCACTTACACACGAATCTAGGGTTTAGGTGCTTAGTCTATTTCTAGGGCTTTTTAAAGAACTGAAGGGTCCTCACTTACACACGAACCTAGGGTTAAGGAGGCTAGACTTTTTCTAGGGCTTTTAAAAGTACTGAAGAGAGCCTAATCTTTTTCTAGAGCTTTTGAAAGAATCGAAAGGTCATCACATATACACGAACTTAGGGTTTGGGTGCCTGTCTTTTTCTAGGGCATTTGAAAGATCCGAAGGGTCGTCACATACACACGAAACTCAGGTTTGGGTGCCATGTTGTTTTCTTGGGCTTTTGAAAGAATCGAAGGAAGACTAAAGCTTTTAAAAGAACCAAAAAGTCATCACGTAGACATAAACCCGGAGTTTGGGTGCATAGTCGTTTTCCAAGGCTTTTGAATGTACCGAAGGGTCGTCACTTAGATACGAACTTGGGGTTTAGGTGCCAAGTGTTTTTCTAGGGCTTTTCAAATAATTGAAGGGACGTCACTTACACACGAACCTAGAGTTTTGGTGCCTAGTGTTTTTCTTTTTCTTTTGAAAATCGAAAGGCCGTTACATATACACGAACTTAGGGTTTTGGAGCCAGGTCTTTTTCTAGGGCTTTTGAAAGAACCGAAGAGTCGTCATATACACACGAACCTAGGATTTGGGTGCTTAAACTTTTTCTAGGGCTTTTGAAACAACCGAAGGAAGACCAGAGCTTTTGAAAGAACCGAAATGTCGTCACATACACACGAACCAAGGGTTTGGGTGTCTAGTCTATTTCCAAGGCTTTTGAAAGAACCAAAAAGTCGTCACTTACACACGAACCAAGGGTTTGGGCGGCTAGTCTTTTTCTAGGGCTTTTGAAAAAACCAAAGGGGCCTAGTGTTTTTCTAAGGCTTTTGAAAGAAACCAAATGGTCGTCACTTTCACACGAACCTAGGGTTTGGGTGCCTAGTCTTTTTTTTAAGGCTTTTAAAAGAATCGAAGGGTCGTCACTTACACACGAATCTAGAATTTGGGAGCCTAGTCTTTTTCAAGGGCTTTCAAAAATCGAAGGTCGTCACATACACACGAACCTAGGGTTTGGGTGCCTAGTCTTCTAGTAGGGCTTTTGAAAGAACCAAAAGGTCATTACAAACATAGAAACCCGGGGTTACGGTTCCTAATCTTTTTCTAGTGCTTTTAAAAGAATAGAAGGGACGTCACATACACACGAACCGAGGGTTTGTGTGCCTAGTCTATTTCTAGAGCTTTTGAAAGAACCGAATGGTCGTCACTTACACACGAACCTAGGGTTTGGGTGTCTTGTCTTTTTCTACGGCTTTTGAAATTCAAAGTGTCGTTACTTAAGCACGAACGTTGGATTTAGATACGTAGTCATTTTCTAGGGCTTTTGAAATAACCGAAGGGGGCCTAGCCTTTTTCTAATGCTTTTGAAAAAATCGAAGGGTTGTCACTTTCACATGAACCTAGGGTTTAGGTTTCTTGTCTTTTTTTAGGGTTTTTGAAAGAACCAAAGGGTCGTCACTTACTCATGAATCTAGGATTTGGGTGCCAAGTCGTCTTCTAGGGATTTCAAAAATCGAAAGGTCGTCAGATACGCACGAAGCTAGGGTTTGGGTGCCTAGTCTTTTTATAGGGCATTTGAAAGAACCAAATGGTCGTCAAATACACACACGAACCTTGGGTTTTGGTGCCTACTCTTTTTCTAGGGCTTTTGAAGGAATCGATGGGTCGTCACTTACACACGAACCAAGAGTTTAGGTTCCTAGTCTTTTTCTATAGCTTTTAAAAGAACCAAAGGGTCGTCAGTTACACACGAACCTAGGGTTATGTTGCCTAGTCTTTTTCTAGGTCTTTTAAAAGAATCGAAGCTTCGTTATTTACACAAGAACCTTGGGTTTGGGTGCCTTGCCTTTTTCTAGCGCTTTCAAAAATTAAAGGGTCGTTACATACATACGAACTTAGGATTTTGGTGCCTAGCCTTTTTCTTGGGCATTTGAAAGAACCGAAGGGTTGTCTCTAACACATGAACCTTGGGTTTGGGTGCCTAGTATTTTTCTAGAACTTTTGAAAGAATCGAATGGCCATCACTTACACACGAACCTAGGGTTCTGGTGCCGAGTCTTTTTCTATGGATTTTAAAAGAACCGAAGGGTCGTCACTTACACACGAACTTAGGGTTTTGGATCTTAATCCTTTCCTAAGGCTTTTAAAAGAACCGAAAGGAAGTCACTTGACACGAACCTAGCGTTTGGGAGCCTAGTCAGTTTCTAGTGCTTTTGAAAATCATAGGGTCGTCACATACACACGAACCTAGAGTTTTGGTGCCTATAATTTTTTTAGGGCTTTTAAAATAATCGAAGTGTCTTCACTTACACTTGCACCTAGGGTTTGGGTGCATAGTTTTTTTCTAAGGCTTTTGAAAGAATCTATGGGTCATCGCTTACGCACGAACCTAGGGTTTGGGTGCGTAGTCTTTTTCTAAGGCTTTTGAAAGAATAGAATGGTCGTCACTTACACACGAACCTAGAATTTGGTTACTTAGTCTTTTTCAAGGGTTTTTAAAAGAACTGAAGGGTCGTCACATTCACACGAACCTAGGATTTGGGTGCTTTGTCTTTTTCTAGGGCTTTTGAAAACGAAAGGGCCGTCACATACACCCGAACTTATGGTTTGGGTGCCGAGTCATTTTCTAAGGCTTTTGAAAAAATCGAAGGGTTGTCACATACACATAAACCTAAGGTTCGAGTATCTAGTCTTTTTCTCTGGCTTTTGAAAGAACCGAAGGAAGACTAGGGATTTTAATAGAATCGAAGGACGTCACATACACAGGAACCTAGGGTTTAGGTGCTTAGCCTTTTTCTAGGGCTTTTGAAAGAATCGAAGGGTCGTCACTTACACACGAACCTAAGGTTTAGGAGCCTCGTCTTTTTCAAAGACTTTTGAAAACTGAAGGGTCGTCACTTACACACGAACCTTGGGTTTGGGTGCTTAGTCCTTATCTAGAGCTTTTGAAAGAACCGAAGGGTCGTCACTTACACACGAACCCAGGGTTTGGGTGCCTAGTCTTTTTCAAGGGCTTTTGAAAGAACCAAAGGGTCGTCGCGTATAGACAAACCCGGGTTTGGGTGGCTAGTCTTTTTTTAGGGCTTTTGAAAAAATCGAAGGAAGTCTAGGTCTTTTCAAAGAATCGAAGGGTCGTCACATACACACGAACCCAGGGTTTGGGTGGCTAGTCTTTTTCTAGGGCTTTTGAAAGAACCGAATGGTCGTCACTTACACACGAACCAAGGATTTGGGTGCCTAATCTTTTTTTAGGGCTTTTGAAACAACCGAAGAAAGACTAGGGCTTTTGAAAGAACCGAAATGTCGTCACATATGCACGAACCAAGGGTTTGGGTGTCTAGTCTATTTCCAAGGCTTTTGAAAGAACCAAATGGTCGTCACTTACACACGAACCAAGGGTTTCGGCGGCTAGTCTTTTTCTAGGGCTTTTGAAAAAACCAAAGGGGGCCTAGTGTTTTTCTAAGGCTTTTGAAAGAACTAAAGGGTCGTCACTTACACACGAACCTTAGATAGGGATGCTTTTTCTAGGGATTTTGAACGAACCGAAGGGTCGTCACTTACACACGAACCCAGGGTTTGGGTGCCTAGTCCTTTTCTAGGACTTTTGAAAGGACCGAAGGGTCATCACATATAGGCGAACCCGGGTTTAGGTGCCTAGTCTTTTTTTAGGGCTTCTGAAAAATTCGAAGGAAGGCTAGGTCTTTTCAAAGAACCGAAGGGTCGTCACACACACACGAACCTAGAGTTTGGGTGGCTAGTCTTTTCCAGGGCTTTTGAAAGAACCGAAAGGTCGTCACTTACACACGAACCAAGGGTTTGGGTAACTAGTCTTTGTCTTGGACTTTTAAAAGAACAGAATGGTTCGTCACTTACACACGAACCAAGGGTTTAGGTGTCGAGTCTATTTCTAGGGCTTTTTAATGAACTGAAGGGTCGTCACTTACAAACGAACCTTGGGTTTGAGAGTGTAGTTTTTTTTCTAGGGGTTATCAAAACTGGAGGGTCCTCACATACCCACGAACTTAGGGTTGGGTGCCTAGTATTTTTCTAAGGCCTTTTAAAGTACCGAAGGGTCGTCTCATACACACGAACCTAGGGTTTGGGTGCCTAGTCCTTTTCTAGGGATTTTGAAAGAATCGAAAGGTGGTCACATACACACAAACCGAGAGTTTGGGTGCCTAGTCTTTTTCTAGAGGTTTTGAAAGAATCGAAGGGTCGTCACTTACACACGAACCTAGGGTTTGGGTGCCTTGTCTTTTTCTAGGGGCTTTTGAAAATCGAAGGGTCGTCACTTAAGCACGAATCTTGGGTTTAGGTGCTTAGTCATTTTCTTGGGCTTTTGAAAGTACCGAAGGGTCACCACTTACACACGAACCTAGGGTTTGGGTGCCTAGTCTTTTTTTAGGACTTTTGAAAGAACTGAAGGGGGCCTAAGCTTTTTCTAGGGGTTTCGAAGAAATCGAATGGTCGTCACATACACACGAACTTAGGGTTTAGGTGCCTCGACTTTTCTAGGGCTGTCGAAAGAATCGAAGGGTTGCCACATATAGACGAACCTACGATTTGGGTGCCTAGCCTTTTTCTAGGACTTTTGAAAGAATCGAAGGAAGTCCAGGGCTTTTCAAAGAACCGATGGGTCGTCACATACACACGAACCCATGGTTTGGGTGCCTAGTCTTTTTTAGGGCTTTTGAAAGAACTGAAGGGTCGTCACTTACATACGAACCTAGGATTTGGGTAACTAGTCTTTTTCAAGGGCTTTTAAAATAACAGAATGAGTCGTCACCAACACACGAACCTAGGGTTTAGGTGCCGAGTCTTTTTCTAGGACTTTTGAAAGAACTGAATAGTTGTCACTTACACACGAACCTAGGGTTTGTGAGCCTTGTCTTTTTCTGGGGCTTTTAAAAACCGAAGGGTCGTGACATAGACACGAACTTAGGGTTTGGGTGCCTAGCATTTTTCTAAGGCTTTTGAAAGAATCGATGGGTCGTCACTTACACACGAACCTAGGTTTTGGGTGCCTAGTATTTTTCTAAGGGCTTTTAAAAGTACCGAAGGGTCGTCACTTTCACACGAACCTAGGGTTTGGGTGCCTAGTCTTTTTCTAGAGTTTTTGAAAGAACTGATGGGTCGTCAGTTACACACAAACCTAGGGTTTTGGTGCCTAGTATTTTTCTAGGATTTGTGAAAATTCAAGGGTCGTCACATACACATGAATCTAGGGTTTGGGTGCCTAGTCTTTTTTTAGAGCTTTTTAAAGAACCGAAGAGTCGTCAGAGGCACAGAAACCTAGGGTTTGGGGGCCTAGACTTTTTCTAGAGCTATCGAAAATTGAAGGGTCATCACATACACACGAATTTAGGGTTTGTGCACCTAGTCTTTTTCTAGAGCTTTTTAAAGAACCGAAGGGTCGTTATAGACCCACAAACCTAGGATTTTGGCACTGAATCTTTTTCTAGGGCTTCTCAATGAATCGAATGTTCGTCACATACACACGAACCCAGGGTTCGAGTGCCTAGACTTTTCCTGGAGCATTTGAAAGAACCGAAAAGTCGTCACTTACACATGAACTTAGGATTTGGGTGCCTTGTATTTTTCTAGGGCTTTTGAAAATCGAAGGGTCGTCATTTACCCACGAACCTTAGGTTTAGGTGCTTAGTCTTTTTGTAGGGCTTTTGAAACAATCGAAGGGGGCCTAGTCTGTTTCTAATGCTTTTGAAAGAACCAAAGGGCCGTCACTTTCACCAGAACCTAAGGTGTGGGTGCACAATCTTTTTCTAGAGCTTTTGAATGAACCGAAGGGTCGTCACCTACACATGAACCTAGGGTTTGCGTGCCTAGTCTTTTTATAGGATTTTTCATAAAACCAAAGGGTCATCACTTACACTTGAACCTAGGCTTTGGGTGTCGAGCCTTTTTCTAGAGCTTTCAAAAATTGAAGGGTCGTCACATACACACGAAGCTATCGTTTGGGTGCCTTGTCTTTTTATAGGGGTTTTGAAAGAACTGAAGGATCGTCACATACACAAGAACCCAGCGTTTTTGTGCCTAATCTTTTTCTAGGGCTTTTGAAAGAATCGAAGGGTCGTCAGTTACACACGAACCTAGGGTTTCGGTTTCTAGTCTTTTTCTAGGGCTTTTAAAAGAACCGGAGGATCGTCACTTACACACAAACCTTAGGTTAAGGTGCCTAGTCTTTTTCTCGGTCTTTCAAAAGAACTGAAGGATCGTTATTTACACAAGAACCTTGGGTTTGGGTGCCTTATCTTTTTCTAGGGCTTTTAAAAACTGGAGGATCGTCACATACACACAAACCAAGGATTTGGGTGCCTAGTCTTTTTCTAGGGCACTTGAAAGAACCGAAGGGTTGTCTATTACACATGAACCTCGGGTTTGGGTGCCTAGTCTTTTTCTAGAACTTTTTAAAGAATCGAAGGGTCGCCACTTCCACACGAACCTATGGTTTGAGAGCCAAGTCTTTTTCTAAGGATTTTAAAAAACCGAAGGGTTGTCACTTACACACGAACTTAGGGTTATGATGCCTAGTCTTTTCCTAGGACTTTTGAAGGAACCGAAAGGACGTCACTTACACACGAACCTAGCATTTAGGTGCCTAGTCTTTTTCTAGTGCTTTTGAAAATCGTAGGGTCGTCATATATACAGGAACCAAGGGTTTTGGTGCCTAGCATTTTTTAGGGCTTTTAAAACAATCGAAGGGTCGTCATTTACACACGAAGCTAGGGTTTAGGTGCGTAGTCTTTTTCGAAGGCATTTGAAAGAATCGAAGAGTCGTTACTTACACACAAACCTTGGGTTTGAGTGCGAAGGCTTTTTTTAAAGCTTTTGCATGAATCGAAGGGACGTCACTTACACACGAACCTAGGGTTTGGGTTTCTTGTCTTTTTCTAGAGATTTTGAAAGAACTGAAGTGTCGTCACTTACACACTAACCTAGGAATTTGGTGCATAGTTTTTTTCAAGGGCTTTTGAAAATGGAAGGGTCGTCACATACACCCGTACTTAGGGTTTGGGTGCCTAGTCTTTTCCTAGGGCTTTTGAAAAATTTGAAGGGTCGTCACATACACATAAACCTAGGGTTCGGGTGCCTAGTCATTTTCTTTGGCTTTTCAAAGAACCGAAGGAATACTAGGGCTTTTTATAGAATCGAATGACGTCACTTACACACGAACCTAGGGTTTGGGTGCTTACTCTTTTTCTTGGGCTTTTGAAAGAACCGAAGGGTCGTCACTTAGACACGAACCTAGAATTTGGGTGCCTAGTCTTTTTCTAGGGCTTTTCAAAGAACCGAAGGGTCGTCACTAACGCATGAACCTAGGGTTTAGGAGTCTCGTCTTTTTCTAGAGTTTTTAAAAATTGAAGGGTCGTCACTTACACACAACCCTTGGGTTTGGGTGCCTAGTCCTTGTCTAGAGCTTTTAAAAGAACTGAAGGGTCGTCACTTACACATGAACCTTTGATTTGGATGCTTTTTCTAGGGATTTTGAAAGAACCGAAGGGTCATCGCTTACTCACGAACCCAGGGTTTTGGTGCCTAGTCTTTTTCTAGGGCTTTTGATAGAACCGAAGGGTTGTCACATATAGGCGAACCTAGGGTTTGGGTGCCTAGTCTTTTTCTAGGGCTGTTGAAAGAACCGAAGGATGTGTAGGGCTTTTCAAAGAACCGAAGGGTCTTCACATACACACGAACCTAGGGTTTGGGTGCCTAGTCTTTTTCCAGGGGTTTTGAAAAAATCGAAGGGTCGTCACATACACACGAACCTAAGGTCTGGGTAACTCGTCATTTTCTAGGGCTTTTGAATGAACAGAATGGTTCGTCACTTACACACGAACCAGGGGTTTAGGTGCCGAGTCTTTTTCTAAGGCAGTTTAAAAAATAGAAGGATCGTCACTTACAAACGAACCCAGGGTTTGGGAGCCTAGTCTTTTTCTAGGGCTTTCCAAAATCGAAGGGTCGTAACATAGACACGAACTTAGGGTTTGGGTGCCTAGTCTTTTTCTAAGGCTTTTTAAAGAACCGAAGGGTCGCCACATACACACGTACCTAGGGTTTGGGTGTCTAATCTTTTTCTAGGGCATTCGAAAGAACTGAAGGATTACTAGGGCTTTTGCAAGAACTGAAGGTTCGTCACTTTCACACGAACCTCGGGTATGGGTACCAAGTCTTTTTCTATGGATTTTGAAAGAACTGAAGGGGGCCTAGCCTTTTTCTAAGGCTTTTGAAAGAACCGAAGGGTCGTCACTTTCTCACGAACCTAGGGTTTGGGTGCCTAGTCTTTTTAAGAGTTTTTGAATGAACCGAAAGATCGTCACTTACACACGAACCTAGGGTTTGGGTGCCTAGTCTTTTTCTAGGGGTTGTGAAAATTGAAGGGTCGTCACATACACACGAATCTACGGTTTGGGTGCCTAGTTTTTTTCTAGAGCTTTTTAAAGAATCGAAGCGTCGTCACAGGCACAAAAACCTAGGGTTTTGGAACCTAATCTTTTTTATGGATTTTGAAAGAATCGAATGGTCGTCACATACACCCGAGCCTTGTGTTTGGGTGTCTAGTCTTTTTTCTAGGGCTTTTAAATGAACCGAAGGGTCGTCACTTACACACGAACCGAGGGTTTGGGTGCCTTGTCTTATTCTAGGGCTTTTGAATATCGAAGGGTCGTCTTTTACCCACGAACCTTGGGTTTAGGTACTTAGTTTTTTTCTTGGGCTTTTGCAACAACCAGAGGGGGTCTAGTCTTTTTCTCCGGCTTTTGAAAGAATCTAAAGTTTACGTCACTTTCACACAGACCTAGAGTTTGGGTGCCGAGTTTTTTTTAGGGTTTTTGAAAGAACCGAAGGGTAGACACTTACGCATGAACCTAGGGTTTGGGGGCCGAGTCTTTAGGGCTCCCAAAAACCGAAGGGTCGTCACATACACACGAAGCTAGGGTTTAGGTGCCTAGTCTTTTTATAGGGAAATTGAAAGAACCAAAGGGTCGTCACATACACACGAACCTAGGGTTTGGGAGCCTAGTCTTTTAATAGGGCTTTTGAAAGAAACGAAGGGTCGCCACATAGACACAAACCTAGGGTTTGGGTGCCTAGTCATTTTCTAGGGCTTTTGAAAGAATCGAAGGGTCCCCACATACACATAAACCTAGGGTTTAGGTGCCTAGTATTTTTCTAGGGCTTTTGAAAGAATCGAAGGGTCGTCACATACACACAAAGCTAGAGTATGTGTGCCTAGTCTTTTTCCAGGTCTTTTGAAAGAGCCGAAGAGTCCTCATTTACACTTAAACCAAGGGTTTGTGTGCCTTGTCTTTTTCTAGGGCTTTTGAAATAATCGAAAGCGTCGTGACTTACACACGAACCTACAGTTTAGGTTCCTAGTCTTTTTCTAGGGCTTTTGGAAGAACCGAATGGTCGTCACTTACACACGAACCTAGGGTTAAGGTGTCTAGTCTTTTTCTAAGATTTTTAAAAGAATCGACGGGTCGTTACTTACACAAGAACCTTGTGTTTTGGTGCCTTCTCTTTTTCTAGGGCTTTCAAAAATCAAATGATCTTCACATACACACGAACCTAAGGTTTCGATGCTTAGTCTTTTTCTAGGGCATTTGAAAGAACCAAAGGGTCGTTTCTAACACATGAACCTCAGGTTTGGGTGCCTAGTCTTTTTCTAGAACTTCTGAAAGAACCGAAGGGTCGCCACTTACACACGAACCTTGGGTTTGGGTGCCGAGACTTTTTCTAAGGATTTTGAAAGAATCGAAAGATCGTCACTTACACACGAACCTAGGGTTTGGGTGCTTAGTCTTTTCCTAGGGCTTTTATAAGAACCGAAGGGACGTCACTTACACACGAACCTTGCATTTGGACGCTTAGTCTTTTTCTAGTGCTTTTGAAATTCGAAGGGTCGTCACATACACACGAACCTAGGGTTTTGGTGCGTACTCTATTTTTAGGGATTTTAAAAGAATCGAAGGGTCGTCACTTACACACAAACCTAGGGTTTGGGTGCGTAGTCTTTTTTTTTGGCTTTTGAAAGAATCGAAGGGTCGTCACTTACACACGAACCTAGGGTTTGGGTGCCTTGTCTTTTTCTAAGGCTTTTGAAAGAACAGAAGGGTTATCACTTACACACAAACCTCGGGTTTGGGTACCTAGTCTTTTTCTAGGGCTTTTGAAAGAACTGAAGGGTCATCACTTATACCCGAACCTTGGATTTGGGTGCTTAGTCCTTTTCTCGGTGTTTTGAAAGCCGAAGGGTCGTCACATACACACGAACTTAGGGTTTGGGTGCCTGGTCTGTTTTTAGAGCTTTTGAAAAAATCAAAGGGTCGTGACATACTCACAAACCATGGGTTTGGGTGCCTTGTCTTTTTCTGTGGCTCTTGAAAGAACCGAAGGAAGACTAGGGCTTTTAATAGAACCGAAGGATGTCACATACACACGAGCCTAGGGTTTGGGTGCGTATTCTTTTTTTAGGGCTTTTGAAAGAACCGTAGGGTCGTTACTTACACACGAACCTAGGGTATAGGTGTTTAAACTTTTTCTAGGGCTTTTGAAAAAATTAAAGGGTCGTCACTTGCACAGGAACCTAGGGTTTAGGTACCTAGTCTTTTTCTAGGGCTATTGAAAGAATCGAAGGGTCGTCACTTACACACGAACCTAGGGTTTTGGAGTCTAGTCTTTTTCTGGGGCTTTTGAAAATCGAAGGGTCATCACATACACACGAACCTTGGGGTTGGGTGCCTAGTCCTTATCTAGAGCTTTTAAAAGAATCGAAAGGTCATCACTTAAACACGAACCTTGGGTTTATATGCATTTTCTAGGGATTTTGAAAGAACCAAAGGGTCGTCAGTTACACCCAAACTTAGGGTTTGGGTACCTTGTCTTTTTCTTAGGATTTTGAAAGAATCGAAGGGTTGTCATTTATACAGGAACCTAGGGTCTGGATGTCTAGTCTTTTTCTAGGGCCTTTAAAAGAATCGAAGGGTTGTCACTTACACATGAACCTAGAGTTTGGGTGCCTTATCTATTTCTATTGCTTTCAAAAACTGAAGGGTCGTCACATACACACGAACCTAGGGTTTGGGTGTTTAGTCTTTCTCTAGGGCTTTTGAAAGAATCGAGGGGTCGTCACTTACACACAACCTAGGGTTTGGGTTCCCAATCTTTTTCTAAGGCTTTTGAAAGAATTGAAGGGTTGTCACTTACACACGAATCTATCCCATTTGATCCGATCGTTGGGTATGATGCCCTCCTCGCTCCTAGCCAGGCGTTCATTGATTCTTCTGGTTTTGCTCGTTTCATACCCCTTTTGGGTAGGACAAGCAATGACCAGGTTTGGCTCACGGCCCTTGCCGAGCGGTGGTGGGATACCACCCATTCCATTGGAGGACCACCTATTCCATTTGATCCGACCGTCGACCGCTCTTCTGATGCGCTGCTGTATTTTCTTGGAGCCGTTCCTACTCAAATGGACAGAGACCGGGTTCGATACACCTAATTCTTTATGCGCTTCCCCCACTTCCACTGCTTTGCGCCCCGCCACTTCGAGTGGGTCACCCGGGGCTTTTTGATGTAAATGTTTGGTACCTCCTTGTTGTCGAATAAGGAGAATACCATTCATCTGCATTTCCTTGGCGCCCTCGCTCACTTGGACCGGGTTGCTTCATTCAACTGGGGAGGAGCTACTCTTGCTACCCTCTACGGATTCATGCGGACATTGACCTGGTTCCCCAGGAGCTTAGCATTGGGGGATACTGGAGGGTCTGGGAGGTATGATTTTGTTTCTGCATTTTTTCATTCATTTCCATTCTTTTGTTGTTCATTATTTACTGATTGACATCTTCCTTTTTGCAGCTGTGGACTTATGAGTTCCTCAAGCTTCATGTCCTAGCGAACTCCGCGGTAGACCCTCTGGTTATTCCCCAAGCAGCCCGATGGTCCCGAGGGCTAAAGGGGAAGAAGGCCGGAGGGAAGGACATTGACCGCTTTTGAGTCTCTTTGGACCAGCTGACTCCCGGGCAGGTATCATTTTTACTATTTTTTATACTGTTCTCTATATCGTACACTTTCTATTATGTACACTGATCACTGTATTCTGCACACTGGTCATCATACTGTACTATATTCACTGCTTACTATTTTCTATTTGCATTATTCTTTGAATTACTGTAGGTTCACTGGGATGTCTGGCGAGGAGTGGAGGATTAGGCTAGCGCAGATTTGTTGCACAGCAGGGATATCGCTTCTAGGCGAATTCTACTGGAGAGCCCATTTGGTAGGGAGTATTATCTCGGTGAGCGAGTGGTCCGGCAGTCACTCGGCCTTGATCACTTTAGGATACCAATGGTTCCTTCTGCCTGCATGTGCCGGACTAATCATATAGGCCGCGTCAACTTGCTGCTGGAGATGGTGGGGACCCCAGTTTCGGAACTATTAGTGGCGGAAAGGGACTACGCAGCCTGGGCCTGGGCACACCTGATGGGTCCCTTAGATTCTGGCCCAGCTGGACCTGGCAGCAAGAGGAGAGGATGAGTACCAGAGGTAGCTAACACCGGTGCTGCTGCAGGTCCTGCTGCTGCTGATGCTGGTCCAGCTGGTGCTGATGCTGATGCTGATCCTGTTGCTGGTAATGTTGATGCTGGTCCGGCTGGTGGGGCTACGGTTGGGAGTGTCAAGATACCTTGGACGGTATCTTCCTTCGTAGATGAGTATCCTTTTAATATTCCTATCTCGGTTCCTCCAGCCCCAGAGTTTTGGCCAAAGCACGCCCAGGTTTGACCCTTTTCTCACAATTTCCTTTTCGTCCTTCTTTATTCGTAGATTGCTCAGTTCTATATTATTTCTCAACAGACGGATCCGGTTTGGCTGGATCATCTCATGCGGGTGATGAGCGGCCTGCGGACCCTTGTCCGCCAGTAGGATGCTGCTCTGCGTGCAGCTGGGGTTCCTTTTGTTCCTCAATCAGTGAGTGTTTGTCTTTTTGATTTCTTTGCTCTCCTTTATACTATTTTCTTATTTTTTATCTCTTTCGATAGCCTCCTGTAGCTGTTGCTATTCCACCTCCTACTTCTACTCCTGCCCCGATTTTAGCCCCCGCTCAAGACCGTTGATCTCGTGCTGCTTCTTCTAGAGCTCGCTCCAGAGGATCCATCTCGTCTGCCAGGAGTTGCTCCAGAGTCATATCTTCTTCTTTCGGTAGTGATGATGATGGTGATGACATTCAGCGGCTCTTCGAGGATATCAGCTCGGATGAGGCTGATTCTTCCTCCTGCCGAGTTTGCCCGAGACGTGTTTGAGGGAGAGAGAGCTCTCCCCTCCCTAGTTTCATTTATTTTTTTGACACATTTTTTATGGGCCTGGGTACCCTAGTTTGATACATTTGTGTACATTTACCTGATCCATGGGCCTGCGTGCCCTAGCTTATTGTTTATTGGGCCTGGGTGCCCAAGTTTACATTTTATCATCTTTGGGCCTTCATGCCATTTCTTTTGCTTGAATCCATCTACTGTGTGATTCTCTCTTATTTACTGCTCAAACTGTCTTGCATGTACAATGCAAAAGTCAACATTTTATACAAGCCACAGAAACTGCAAACTGAATACACCCGCCATATTTAAATAGGGCGACCGCCACAATTAACATGACAGTCGCCACCTCAAACATGGCGGTCGCCACCTCTAACATGGTGGCCACCTGGTCAAAGCGATGATGTCACTGTACTATACTTTTTCAAGTTGGTGGTCGCTAACTCCAAGGTGGCGGCTGCCACAATGAGTGTGCCTTTTGCCAAATTTTTGGTTTCCTGCCTTTTCTTGCCTTATAAACACAGCCCTGGAGGCTCCCTTTTTTGTTGCTTACACTCAGCTGGCTACCCCACTTTTTTCATGGATTGAGGCATTCTCCCACATTGAACGTCTAAACATCGCTTCTTTTGGGATCAACTCTTCGTTTCATCTTATGGCCATGAAGATCGACGAACCATTGTTGAAGGCAGCCTTTCAACTATGGGATCCACAGTCCTACGTCTTTCAGTATGGCCTCGAAGAGCTCTGCCCCACCGTGGAGGAGTTTGCTGCCATTTTGGACTTGACTCCGCGGGGTTCTGTTGTCGTTTCTACTCCCTTCCTCTCAGTTCGGCAATAGATGATGCAATTTTTTGGCCTATCGAGGATGGAGGCTTCTCTTCTGACCTCGGGCGACTGTCTTGACATTCCGTGGCTTATTGAGAGGTTTCATCATACTAGTGACCTTAGCGATGTCGACTTTCAGCTGCGTCGTCGTTATTCACTTTTCTACTGTGTGACCCTGGTTGACATTGTTGTCCAAATGTGGACGGGGAAGGACTTTGTGCCCCTTGTTTTGGCCGAGACACTGCTGGGCTTGGATGCTGTTCATCATGGCGAGACCGCCACCTTTGCTGGCAGCCCTTTACTTCTCCAAGTGAGTTTAACATCTTCCTATGTATCAAGTTCTCTGTCATACTGCAAAGATTTTCTCTTACTGTTTTAACTCTTTCTATAGATTTGGTTAATGGAGAAGGTAAATCTTGTACAGAAGCCTCCCAGTGACAGGCACAATGCCACTGCTTTCCTTTACCGCCTGCGTTATTAGATATGTGACACTGAGGCATCTTGGCGATAGTATCTTTCTTCTCTGGCTGGCCCATACATTACCTGGCAATGCTCTTGGTGGTAGATCCCCGCCATGACTCTGACCACTACGGATCACCCTGGTGTTCTGCTGGTCAGCCTGCGTCAGACTAGCTTCTATTATCCCCATCGAATCATGCGACAGTTTGGTCGCAATCAGATCATCTTCCCCAGCATTCGAGGCTGTCTGTTCTCATCCATACTACGGGCTTTGTTTCTATCATCACATCAGGATGCCTAGCCATCTCGCTCATTAATAGAGATGCTTCAGTTGTAATGTTCCGACCTTTTCGCTAAATACAAGACATGGTTGATGTAAGATCGGGAGATGGAAGATAAAGAAGAAGAAAAACAAGTAGCAAAAAGAAGGAGAACTTGAGGCCTACTGCTTTGTTTCAAAAATTTCATAGATTTTTCTTATTTTGTTTATAGAGTTTAGGACTTGCGTGCCCCTCTTTTATTCAAAACTTTGTAATTTCGATCGAAGTAATGACAAACTGTCACTTTATGTTTAAGATGGTTTAAATTTATCTAAAGTTTTAATGACTTTTTTATTAGAATTCAAAAATTAATTTACATTGGTCTTATTTAGATTCAAAATGGATAGAGACAAAGAATGTGGTCGGACTTCTTTTAAAAGAAGCTGCATATATATCCCAAAAAGATGGAATCAGGCCATAACGTAGTTTAGGCTCAGTTTTCGCTCGGGTATTGACACTTACCTTTTGAGATGCCCTAATTTCTGCCAAGGTAGCCTTTTCGAGTTTTTGACTTTGCGGGCCGCTCTAACTTTTGCCTGAGTTTCCTTTTCGATTTTTGACTCAACGAGCTATTATTTTTATCTTATTTTTACCTCAAGAATAGTATTTTTTTAGCTGATCGAGATTAACTGGAGTAGAGAACACATTGCTATCTAGATCCATAATAATGACTGCACCACTGGTTGTTGGGATGTATACTCAAAAGTCATGCTTTTTATGGATTTTAATCTAGATTCCAGGCATATTAATGAGAAACATTTGAGATGATTTTGTATTCGTGATTTTATATTTATATTTGTGATGAATGAATGCATAATCTGTGTATTTTGTCCAATATTTGACTCGGTGAGTACTGCACGAAAGATCGGGTCAAAGGTTCTGGCAGATTATACAGGGAGGCTCACAATCGCAATGGACCCGGATATTCTATTGGTACGATTATAGTACATCGTTATAGTAGCTGGTCTTGGCTAGGTCGAACGGATCGAATTTAGATTTTGGGAATTCGATGTTCGAGCTCGATGTGTTAATACACTTAGAGTGTTTCAAGCGGGATCAACGGGATGATCGATTCTATACTGACTATATGAATTGATCCATATCCCGTATTATCATGTATTGCGCAAACTCTTAATCCCGAAGTGATTGATTAATTGTGTTCAGATGATGTACAGTACTTTGAGTCGTCAATGGTTGAGAT
>JAOTRH010440917.1:0-32956 GCA_034768845.1 Heliamphora exappendiculata
ATTTAAAAACTAATAAGATTATATTTTTAATTGAATGCCTTAAAGTTGACCAATTAATTAATTATCAAATTATTACTATTAATTTTCGTTTTACTATTAAATTTTTAGAATTAGATGTCTATCTATTATACAATATATAACTCTTGATGTGAAATTAATGTAAGTGTACAAAAATTAACATTGAAATAAAATAAATAATTTCGTTTTTACTTTTACTACATTTTTTATATTTTTATCTTTACAAATTAACAAACTAATAAATTTATATTTTTAATTGAGGATTTTAAAAATAGCTAATTAATTAATTATTAAATTGTTAACAAGTTAACAAACTTAACGTGATTTTTTATATGTTAATCTAACGGTGTATAGAATTTGAAATAATCAGCGATTTCAATTGTATTTGCATTAGAAAAATAGTTCATGCATTATGAGTAATTGTGTAATTACAATAAAGTAGTTCATGTATTAGAGAAAATAGTGATTTGTGTAATTGTGTAATCACAACAAATTATGAATTTTTATTTTTCGGTGGTGGTGTTTGAATATTTTTCGGTGCTCTTCATATTTTAGTTTATTATTTTGTTTAATAGTCCTTTTTTTTCTTTTTTAATATCAAAGTTGATGGAGGATAAAATTCTTTCAATTGTTTTTTATATCAATTATTTTTTGAAAAATAAAATTTAAAATTAAGTATTAAAATACATGAGCGATTTAAAAAAAATAGTGAGAGTGGTCTTAGGCACGAATTATCCCTAATTATAATATATGAAAAAATTTTTATAAAAAAAAATGGTAGAAGTGCCTTTAGGCATGAGTTATCCCTAATCTTATATTACAAAACATAGTATGGTTGATGTGATATTTATATTTTATTCAATGATTGAAATTGTTTAAAAAATAAAGAATTTTAATTAGCATAATTTTAGTATAAGTTTTATTATCAACTAATAATAGAGTTTTAGTCCTATAAAATTTTTTTTTTACAGTTTTAGTCTTATATGATAAGTTTTATATTTATCAATTCATAAAATTAATATATTAGTTAAATAAAATCGTATTACTTTTTATACTCAACAGTTATGATGACTTGATAAATGTATCACTTGAATTTTTTAACTTGTCAAAAATAGAAAAAAATTA
The DNA here is from genome assembly GCA_034768845.1 of Heliamphora exappendiculata. Taxonomy (NCBI): domain Eukaryota; kingdom Viridiplantae; phylum Streptophyta; class Magnoliopsida; order Ericales; family Sarraceniaceae; genus Heliamphora; species Heliamphora exappendiculata. The sequence continues at coordinate 1,144 of JAOTRH010440917.1, forward strand.
ACTCTCAAATATTAATAAAATAGACATAATATAATTATTCCAAATTTAATAGGACTAAATCTCTTAAAATAAAAATTATAAAACTAAATCTTTTATGAGATCTAAAAAAAAACTAATTTTTAAATTTTCCTTTAAATGAACCATTCTCTCCAATTTTCTTACAAACTCAAACTTTCTTTACTCTCTCTATCTAGGGATGCTTTTTTGTTTCTCTTTTTATTTTAAAATTAATTCAAGCAAACTCAACACTTCTACTCTTCTCTTTTATTAATTAAAAAACTCAAGTTTTAATATATCTGTATATATATCATGTTTGAGAAATATAATTAATTTTGTATATTTTTTAATAGTTTGCAATGAAATTATTAAACTTTTGGATAAATAACACTGATCTCCATTGAGATTTTGGTCAAATACAGTAAACTCATCCATTTGGACAAATTATATTGACCTCATTTACAGTAAAACGACATTAACGAAAAAACTGAAATGACCAAAATACTCTCACATATTTTGTTTGAAAATTTAAAGGGATTTAACATTCACTCTCATGTCACTCCCTATACTTGCAAAAACTATTTTGCCCCTCAGTTCAGAAGGTTAGTTCATTCGTGCATGGTGCCATGTGATGTGCGATTGTGAGTGAGAGTTGAAACGCGAAAACAAAGAGTGAACTGAGAGAGTGAACTTAGAGAGGGTTAAGTCTGATGCTGAGACGAAGACAAAGGGAGACAAAGACGGGGACAGAGACGAAGACGAAGACAAAGATGAAGACGAATGGAGATTTGTCCGACCCTAAGATGTGACGAAGATGAAGGCGAATGGGTATTTCTATGACGCTGAGATGCAAGGTTTGTGCGATGAAAATGAAGGGTGCTGAGAACGAATACGAAGACGAAGGAAGCTGAGATTTGTGCGACGGAAGAACGACAGAAGACGACACTGTTGTAAGGTATGATTTTCAAATTGCAAAGTTAAGAAATTAGGATATATACAAATTAGGGTTAATACAAATTAGGGACTAACAAATTAGGGTTTATGAATTTCATATTAGGATTGATAAATTTCATATTAGGGTTTTACAAATTAGGGTTTATAACTCTGAGAATAAGATTGACAAATTAAGGTTTTTAACGAACTCATGTGACTGAGTTGTGACTCTGTACATGACTTTCTCTATCACCGAGTCACCGAGTCATTGAGTCACTAAGTCATTAAGTCATCGAGTCACCAAGTTTTACTTTTTCATGTTCAATATTTATTTGTCAGTTAGGATGATTATTTAGTTTTGTATTATAATTGCAGGTTATCATCGTAGTAGATAAGTGTTATGATTTAATTGTTCACTATTTAGGGAGGACCTATTACATTAGAAATGTGGATCCTGATAGGTATTCTATAATAGACATGTTAAGTGATATGTGCGACTCTGCATTAACTTTTCTACCTATAACCTTTGGCATTGCTGTGAATATGTATTATGCAGTCCCTGGTTCTAGTGATAAGGTGGCCATCCTCAATGACTTAGATGTGTTACAAGTGTTTAATAGTAATGCTAATCAAACCAACATAAAGGTGTATGTAGTAACTGACCAAGTAGATGGTCCTAGGACAGATTGTGGTCAGGCTACTATCAATGTCAATTCAGAAATTTCTAGTGGGATAGGTAATGAATCTAGTCATGCTACAAATAATGATGATGATGAGGATAACTCATATTCAATAGATGACGACTGGAATATAAATGAAGAGGGAAGTGAATTTAGTAGTAATATAGAAGGGTCAGAATCTGAATTTAATGATGAGAATATGAACTTTGAAGATTCCACTGACCATGATCTCTCATATTACCAATTAGAGGATTCATGTGGACCTATTTATAGTGATGAGTATGACGAAGAGAAAATTAAGATGCGGGGGTTAGGAAAGAAAAAACTTTTTGAAGTTTAAGATGATGGTAAGATTGAGTTTGCTGTAGGTCAGTTGTTCGAAGATGTTTATCATTTTAGGGCAGTGCTTAAAGATTATTCTATTCAGAAAGGCTTTAAGTTACTTGAAGAAAAGAACGAAAAAACAAGGGTTACAACACAATGTGCTAACATGGGATGCAATTGGAGAGTGCATGCAACACCTATAACTGATAGGGTAACTTTCAAGATTAAAACTCTAACACCTGAGCACACATGTTAGTGGGATCCCAAAAAATGCAGAGGCTAACTCAATATGGATTGCAGACAAGTTATTGAATAAAATCAGAGAAAATCCTAATATAGCACGGGAAGCATTGTATGATGAAATGATGAAAAAATATTGGGTAGAAGTACCAAGGATGAGGCTTTATATAGCTAAAAGGAGGGCTATAGATAAAATTGAAAAGAACTACAATAGATCCTTCAGCTTGTTACCCAAGTATGCTAGTGAGCTTAGGCGAACAAACCCTGGTACAATGATGAAAATAGAATTATATAGAGTTTCTCCAAATGTTAATCTTCCAACATTCCATAGGATTTTCATTTCACTCGGTGCATATTAAACTAGTTTCCTTGATGGTTGCAAGCCATTCATTAGTCTTGATGGTTATTTTCTGAAAGGACCATATAGGGGTATTTTACTAGCTGCTGTAGGGTTGGATGGGAATGATGGCTTATTTCCTATTGCATATGCTATTGTTGAGAGTGAAACAAAAGACTGCTGGGCTTTTTTATCTATACCATTTCAATGACATACTTGAGAAAAGTAGATAACGTAGACCTTGGACTTCCATTACAGATGGCTAGAAGAGGATTGAAGTAGTATTGTCGCAGGTCATTCCTGAAGCATTTCACAGAAGATGTTGTAGACACTTGTTGAACAACTTGAAGGGACATTTTTCAATATTGAAGCTTCAAAAATACTTTTGGGGTGCAACTAAAGCCTATAATAAGCCAACAATTGATGAAAACATGGCCAAAATTCAGGACTATTTCGAAGAAGCATACAAATGGATAATGGTGATCCCACTAGAGCAATGGGTAAGGCATAAAATAGAATTAGGAGTTAGGAGTGATCATGTCACAAGTAATATTATCGAATCCATTAATAACTCCATTAGCAAGTTTAAGGGAAAGCCTATTTTGACATTGTTAGATTCTATACGAACTAAATTAATTGGAAAATTGTATAAGAGGAATGAGAAGGCGTCATTTTGGCTAGGGTTGGGGACCCTAACAGTAAGAAAGGCGCTCGATGATGTTACATTGAAATCTAGATAGTGCAGAGTTGTTTTTGGTGGTGGATCTGAATATGAGGTGATGGAAATGGGACGTAGGATTGTTGTGAACCTAAGGAATAGAACATGCTGTTGTGGGGTTTGGAATATTACAGGGATTTCCTGTAAACATGCAGCATTTTGCATGTCTAGCCGGAGGCAAAATATTAAAAAATTCTGCAATGTTTACTTTTTTAGGGATACGTACTTGAAAGCCTATGGTCAAATGATCCACCTTATATAGGATGAGAGTTCATGGCAAGATGTGCCAAGTGATCTAGTGCAGCCACCACCATTGAGGAGACTACCAGGAAGGCCAAGAAAAAGTAGGAAGAGAGAAGAAGATGGAGTTCACAACTCTATTTTTTGCTGTTTCAGTTGTTTAAGGTTGGCTTTTTGGAGTTTTTGGAGAAGTGTTTTGTGAAGCTCTTGGTTCTCTATTTTTGTGAAGGTAACTCATTTATTGTTCTTACTTCTTAAGTGGTTATTTTTTATTTAAGTTGTTTGAAGATGTTTTGTATTTCAGGTGACTTGAAGCCTTATGGCTGAAGTAAAGATCACAAGACCTGTTTTTGGTTGCTATGATTGCATCATAATTTTGTATGGTTTATGCCACAGTGTCTTTGGGTTATTTCAAGTATGCTGTTAATATTCCTGGAAATAATTCGAGTTTTTGCTGAAGTGAAGATCACAGGACCTGTTTCAGTTGTTTGTGCCACAGTGTCTTTGGGTCTGTTGTTGTGAAGTTTTTGAATGAAATAAAGTTTTTGGAGTTTGTTATGAGGTTTTCGTGAACTTTTGTTGTTTTAGTTAGCCAATACCTGATTGCATACGTCATGGACTATTTGCATTTTGATTAGTAAGCTTGTTGCAATTTTGTTGTGGATTACCATTACAAAAGGAAAAGAGAATTGAAAGAACTTGGATATAATTGAAGGAATTAGTTGTTCTGCTGAATTTTGCAAAGAAATTGTTATGGTTTATTGGAGTTTTTGGACTGAACTTAATTTCAGTATGTTGTTTAATGTGGCCTGCATTGCAATCTGCAGATCTGATCCCTTTGGAATGTGGAGCATGTTTATGTTGATCATCAATCAAGGCTTTTGCTTGAAGTTGCTTCGATGATAGTGGAAACTAGGCATTGTTTGTTTTCAGTGGCTTGTCAGTTAGCTTTTGCTCAATATGTTGCTATTTTTATGAGTTTTTTTTGGGGGTAAATTTGTCTATATTTTATGTTTAGTTTTACAACTTCAGGGACTTTTTGCGACCAATGAAATGGCATATGGAGAGCATGCTGCTGGTGATGGTCTCATTATATATCATCAAGTTTCTCCATTTTTATATAGCTTCCATTAACCTGGGATTAACCTGGGATGCATATTTTGTATAGTACCTCTTATCTCACTTTTATATAAAACTTTAGATGTTTTTGTTTTAAGTGTAGAACACTTTATTTTGAAGTTATATTATAATTAATGAAGATATATTTTTCTTGAACTTATGTAACTTGTACTTATAAAATTGTTAAAATATTTAATTTCATACTAGGCAGAATATTTAATTGATATTACCAGACTTCTTTATTGTCAATACATCACATTATACTTCATACTAAGCAAATAATAAAACACTTCTTACTTGCCAATACATCACATTACACTTCATTAGTATACTTCTTTACTCATACTTGACAAATATATAAATTTATTTAATTTAAAGCCAACATAACAAACAGAGTGATCAAGTACCTTACAACTAAGACAATGTTTACAACCACTAACATTTTCATTACAGTTGTCCACGCCGTAATTTTCATAGATTGGTCAGGTGTTTTGTGTTGATGAACAGCAATATAGGTAGGTTGTTCCACCTCGACCTCACATATCAATTCATTATAACTCTTGCATCATTCAAATAACTTGCATAATTAGGTTTCACAACTCAAATACAACTTTTTTGGATTTTTTGCTGACTCTGAAATTTTTACCGCTGTCCTTCGACCATAATAACATTTTTTAAGCTCTCCTTGTGAACTTGTACTTTCAAATCAATTAGATATTTTGATTTAATACTGCAATAAATTATAAATAAATTTAAATTTTATACTGTAAGAAACTATAAAATAAATTAAAATTCATAGAGAAATTAAAACAATACATAATTTGATTTAACACTGAAATAAATTTTAAATAAATTTAAATTTTATACTGTAACAATTAAAACAATACATGAAAGAATTCTAACATTTGATAAGTAACCAACAGTACATAAACAAACCAACAGATCACATAAAGAAACTCAGAGAATGCTATATATAGATGGCTGCTTGTGAACAAAGGGCAAAATTGGCATTCAAAATTATAATACTCAGACATGATTTGATGGTTGCTATGTTTGAGGGGCAAAATAGTAATAAAATCTCATGTGATTAATAACGGCTATAGACGGAACTATAACGGTTTGAATTAGTATATAATAATATTTCAGATTATAAAAAAAGTCAGTGTAATTTGTTTAAAATGGTGAAATTAATTATATTTGATAAAAATTTTATAAGAGGTCAGTGTAATTTATGCTAAAATATTTTACTATGTTATTATTCTTAATAATTTAAAATTTATTTGTTATTTAAAATTAATTTTATAGTTAAATTATATTTGGAGTGCCATTAAGCACAAGGAATAATTAATTAAATTAATAAAATAAAGAGTATGGTACTTCAATCAATATACGATTCTATTGAGAAATTTAGTTTCTGATTTTGGAACAGAAAATTTAGCTTCAGATTTAGGTTTTCATTAAAAAATATATATTTTTATATTTTTGGATTTGATAAAAAGATGCAAAATGATTTTTTTAAATGAAGTATTTGATAACTTAAAAAATCAAAATTAATTTACATAAAAAAGAAATTATTTAGCTTGTATTTCGATTAACTTTCTTTTTACCATTTTTTTCGTTTTTAATAAATTTTTGTTAGTATTAGACCAAATAATTATACTTTTAAGATTCTTTCTGTCATGAAAAAATAAAAAAATAAAAATTTTTGATCAAAACCTCAAAAAAATTCATATAAGACAAAAAAAAAAAAGCATACTTAAGCATACCTTTTGGCTTTTTTTTTATTTTTAGTAAATTTTTTTAAATTTGGAATCATCTCATCACAAGAAATCAAAAACATAAAAAATTTAAATTAAAATATAAAAATAATTCAAAAAAAACAAAAACAAATTTAAATAAATGTCACTAAACTTTTTACTCCAAACATAAGTTTATTATGCCAATATCATAATAATGGTGGAAGAGGAGGTGACACCAGTGGTAGACGTTGTTGTGACAGCAGTTGTGGGTGCAACAGTGGTGGTATTAGAGAACTTAGAGTTCACAACAATATTAGTCTCGCTGGGTGGCGGTGGTGCTGGTGAAAATAATGCCACCCACAGCTGTGGCAGCGATATTAGCGATCGAGTGTATTAAAATAGTAAAATATTTTGACTAAAAATATATTTTAAAAAAAAAATTTTACAAAATCAAGCAAACACCAAAAATAATAAAAAAAATATTATATTTACAAAATAGTTTTACATGTATGATATTTTTCATTACACGAAATGAGCGAAGCTTTAGCTTTGTTTGGTTTAACATTTTTAGTGGCTTTTTTAATAGTTTTTTGTATTTATTTTTTCTGAACTTTTTTATTATTTTAGTCCAGATTTTTTTATTTTTTCAATTCATAATAATAAAATGAATTTGAAAGTATAGCAATTTTGGTTAGAGTTGAAAAAAGTTCATTAAAGAAAAAAATAAGCTTTAAAAACCACTCTTTAAAGATTTGGAGAACTTGTATTCCATTCAGTTCTATTTACTTTTAAAATATTTCACCAAGTTTTATTTTTCAAAAATTATTAATTAATTAGACAAATATACCGTATGTTTTGTATTCGACATTTCTTTTGCTTCTTCCCCCAACTTCACCGACCCTTCCTCCCTAGGCCAATCTCACCGATACCTCCTCCCTACCCGCCGATCTCACCGACGCCTCCTCCCTACGCCATTGGATCGACACTATCATCCCCAATGAGGTCTACAATCTCGCCGCTCAACCCCACGTCGCCGTCGCCCTCGCTCAGTACCCGTCATCCCAATCGATCGATCCCGATGCCATCGATGATGAAGAACAACTCAATTTGGTTGCCATTGTAGATCTAGTCGATTAGGTGGCGGACGCGACCACAGCGCCACTCAGAGACTTCGGCTTTGGCGGCAGAGGCGACCACAACGCCGATCGACGACGATGGCGGCGCTGCTAGGTTGGGTGACTGGGCGAATAGGGCCGTTGGTGCTAGTGCAGAAGATGGTGGTGCGAGAGCTGGAGGAATAATGAGACGTCGGTGTATGTAGCAAACTAGATCTAGACTGCTGGCCTAAAATGCCTCAGCTTTCAACGAGAAGATGATCGTCGACCACAGTGCGCTGAGTGCTATAGTGCGCTGATGTCCAGTTGGGGTTGCGACTGTTAGGGGTGTGCGTGTCCGCGCGCGCGCGTGCGTGTATGCGTGTGTGGTGGTAGTCTGGTGTTGGTGGTTGTGATATGGTGGTATTGGTGGTGGTGGTGGTTGTTGTTGTGGTGGTGGCTAATGTTGTGGTGGTTGTGGTGATATGGTGGTGTTGGTGGTTGTAACAAATAACTCATTTAATACAATATTTCATTTTAAAATTAATGATATATTTGTAGTTATACAAATAAAATGTCTTAATTGTTCAAAAAATAATGAGATATTTACACATTCATATACATATTCATGTAAAAATATCTCATTACATAACATGTCTTATTTGGAAGAATGAGACATTTGTTATGAAATGTCTCATTTATTTAAGAAATATCTTAAGGCAATTTATATCAAATAAAATATTTGATAACAATGTCTTATTTTCATATCTAGAACCAAAATAAGACATTAATAAGAAATAAGACATTTCAGATTTAGAATGAGAATTTCTCAAATTTTTATCTATCTTCGACAAATTTGGTGGTGGTAGTGGCGACGGCGGCGGTAGTGGTGAGGACTGGCGATGGTGGCGGTGGTGGTGGTGGCTGCGGCGGCGATGGCTGTGGTGGTGATGGAGAGTGGTATTAGCGATGGTAATAGGGAGTGGTGTTGGCGGTTGTAGGGAGTGTATGGTATATTACGAGTAATTTTGGTATGAAAAATATAAAATAAGACTTAATGGAATATAATTCTTAGATAAAACTTATTGGAATGCAAAATACCTGCATGTGACCTAGCCCAAAATTCTTCTAAAAAATTTCACTAAACACAAAAAAAAACCATATAAAAAAATCTTTAAAAAAATTATCCCAAACAAAGCATTTGTTATGGAATAAGAATGGAAGACTATTTTTTTTTTGAGATACATGGATCTTACATATTTTTTTAGTACATTGTTTCGTTCTTCAATTTTACTATTGAAACTATTTCACTTGGATAAAATCACATCAAATATATGAGATTAAATAACAAATAATTAATACCAAAAGAAATGTGAGATTGTGGTAATTAAATTTCTCTAGATTATATTTTTGATTGTCAAAATAATTATATCTTTTTTGTTTAATTATTCATCTCATACTAATCAAATATAACAAACTTTTTATGATATAATTTATTCTTCATAATTTTATTCATAATTATAATTTATACTTCACAATTTTGTGCTTAATTCTATCATATTCTTTTATCTATTTTGGACATTGTTTTGAAGATACAAGACTTGAATTGGATTAATAGTCTTTTTTTTTTTCTTTTTTTTTTTATGTCTAAATTGATTGTTCGGATTGGACTCCTAATTATTTATCAGTAGATAAAAAGTTAAAAAAAAAAGTGTGAAATAATCTGAAAATTAGAGAGGGAATGAATTAACCATGGAATGATAATTTTGCTTGAGATGTTTACTATATTTTTTGGCCTTTTTAATGAAAAACTGGAAAGTTAACCACGAAAAACTCACTAAAAAAACATTTACTTGGAAGTTTTTAAGTGACTTTTTTCGAGGGTTTTTATTTTTTTAATTTCTTTTGGTACAAGATTTTTTGCTGGTAATAAAATCTCTGCTGAACTGATTAGTTGTTGTAATGGTTTTAAAAAAGAATTAATTACAGTGGAATTCTATTTTTATGACTTGTTTTGAAATAAATTTTAGAGTGAATTGAGTTTTAGTCTCATTTTAAAAGTATATAAAAGTTTTAGTCCTACCAATCTTTTTTTATAAGGTTTAGTCATTTTTTTAAAAATTTTAAATTTTTTGGTCTAATATGCCTTTTGCCAACCGGTGATATATTTTCACTTAAAATGTAATTGTATTAGCTAAAAATTTGCTTAAAATTATGATAAAAAGACAGTTTTTCTCTCTCATAGCCTTGAATGAAAAAATATGCAAGGAATAGGTCAGGGAGAATTACTTGGGATTTCATCCTCTGTTGCCCCTTTGCCGCCGTCCCTCCTCCACCGCCTTCTGCTCGTCTTCCTTGGCCGCTCCTCTTCTGCTGGCTCCTCATCCTCTGCTGTCGCTCTTCCTCGTCCTCTGCTTCACCGTTGCCGCTTTTAGATTAGTCGGCGCCGACCACTTCGCGCCACCGCCTTCGTTTCACGCCACCGTCACCGCTTCTCGCCGGCGCTAAACTTCTAGATCTTGACCACCAACTTATATCTCGTTGTCGCCGCTGCTCCTTACCATCGCCGACCACCAGATCTAGATCACCGACTCCAAATCTCGCCGTAGCCGCCGCTTGTTAACTCTATCTCTCCCCCTCTCTCTCTCTCTCTCTAATTTTTATGAGGTTTGATCCACCACCATCTTTCTGACATGGTGTTTCTAGTTTACCATCGCCTCTCTTCCTCTTTCTCCTTCACCAACAACAATGATTTTTTTATACATATTCTCTATACGATCAGTGTGCAACTGATACAATTATTAGTTGCAAATTCTATGTTGAACAATTTTGAAAGCACTTATTTGTTAAATGTTGATACAATTATCAGTTACATGTTATTACTAATTGCACACAGCTCCCCTAAACCACAGATACATTTTATCAATTTAAAATTATGTTATAAGAAAATATTGTAACAGATACTTAATAATAATAAATATATCAGTGGTATTTGCGTAGTGAACTAGAGTTGAAATGTATTGGTGGCTTATGTTCTTTATAAAAATATTTTCACCAACCATTGACAAATGTATCAGAAGTCACATTTCGTTGCGATGAGTTGAAACATATATCAGAACTAATAATTTTGTATATTTGAAAATGTATCAGAATTATGTGTATAGTAAAATAGATTTGAAAATGTATTATTTGTATGTGACTGTGTATCGTTTGTATGTGTTATGCCGATGAGTGATTTCGCTTAGTACACACGCATGTTACTTGATTTAAGGGATATGCCATCTTTGTAAAATCTTTAAAAAATTTTCAAATTAGGAGATATATATATATATATATATATATATATATATAGGTTGCATGATTTAAGGGATACACCATCTTTAAAAAAATTTTGGAAAGGTTTTAAGTGAGAAAAGATAATATCTTTAATAGGAATATATTAGACATAATAAAATAATTTTAAGCCTAATGAGACCTAATCTATTTAAAAAAAAGTGTTATGATTAAATATACCACTACTATAAAAAAAGGACTAAATCTAAAGTTTTTCTAAATTTTATGTACCAAATAATTATTTTATGATTTTTAAAAATATTTAATGCTATTATGAACATTTATATCTCATGTGTAATTATAAAAATGAATAGATATACATAAATATATACGAGTTGTATAGATTCTGTTTTGGTGATGGGATATACGTAGTAATTTATCCAAATGATTTGGTGAAAAGTTACATTCGTCAATGTAGTAATTTATCATTCTGTGTTATATATTGTAATGATTTTTCATGATCATTGATTTGGTATCATTTTATTGATATAACCGAAAATATGTAACAATTTTATTCCATTTCAAATAAAGATTCACAGATGATATTTTTTTTCTGCGTACATTACACATAGACGAGCATCTTAGAACATTGTTGCAGTAATTGAGAATTTTATTACAATAAATAAGAATGTTGTTGTAATTTCTTGTAGGGCCCTTTAGAACAAATCAATAAAAAATAATTATGAAGAGGTAAAATATGCAAAGTAATCAGAAAACACAAAATGAAGAGAGATGAGGTTGGGTGAAAGAAAAGACTAATCGAGTATAGAATATTGGTAGTATAAATAATGCAACCGGCTATCAAATATGGATCCCCCTAGAAGCATAACTATCTCTCCTATTTATAATCTTCAAAGGAGTTTGTTAGGATCAGAATAGGACTTCTCAAGAGATCTAATCAGATCATAAAAGGTGATCTCGGGGAATCAAATGATTCCATCCCGAAAATTGACCACGTAGTGTTCTATTTCAACTCAACTAGGTCGGCCACCGGATGCCCTATGGGTACCTGATCCACTCAGATCGAGTACCCAACCCACTCGGGTCGACTTGGGTGTCACTCGAGTGACTCGAATGGGTATGTCCAGTAACTCGACAAATTCTTTCCTTAGCCATCAAATCACATGTCTCTCAATGTCCCGTGCAAGATTGTACTGCTATTGTATTCATTGTTTCTGGGACAATCTTTCAATTCTCAAAAAATCTATAATTAGATAGTCTGTGCTATATCTTGGCTGTTTAGTATGTGCTAAGCCACATAGTCTGTGCTATGTTATCATTGTTAAGTAGTCAGAGCTACACAGCCTGTGCTGTCTTTACGATCTATGCCGTGGCAATAATACAGTCTGTGCTATCTTCATGGTCTGTGCCATGGCAAGTAGTCAGAGTTACTCTCGTAGTCAAGGCTACACTTCATAGTATGTGCTATAAAATGTTATATGTCTTATCACAGTAAATAGTTATACTAGGCATCCGAGCCACTTGGCAATCTCAATGGCTCGGATCTTTATAGTTTGAACAAGTCATCCCTTTTGGCTCGAATATTCTGAATGTTGTGTAATGCAAATGTCTTTTATTAACTGAGACAAGCATAGCTTACTCAAGTAACTTAGAGTCGAGCGACTCTAATTCAAGCTACTCAACCTTCCTTTGTTCAAGATGCTCGGGCCCACTAATACACCCGGTCACTAGACACTTGTTCTTCCTTGCGAAGTTACCTATACTTCGATCCACTAGGCATTCCGAGTTGTTCATCTTTTGAGCTAAGTAACATCAGCTGAGGTCCCCTATCAGAGCCATCCATCTGAGTCATATGCTTGAGCTATTGACTCGAGCCATTCACTCGAACCATATGCTCGAATAGTTTGGGTACGATTTTATTGGTAATTTGTACTCTTTTATTTGAGTCATCTACATTTCTCACATTTGCATTGCTTATCATATCTAGAGTTTTTAATGGGAATGACAAGTTTGCATCTAGAGAACTAAAATAATGAATTCTCATGTAGGATTTAAAATTGATACAGAGTGGGATGTAGAATGGTTACTCTTAGTCATCATCTTCGTCTCGATAGTCAAATCATCGGAAGATATCTTCCTAACTATTTCTTAGATATCTTTGTATATTAATCTTTGATATCTACTACGAAAGTTGATATTCTTTTGCGGTTGTAATCTCCTAGCACCGATTTCAGTTTTATTTTGGAAAGATACGTTTGCAATTTTATTCACAATCAGGCCAATTTCAATATATTGTAAAAAAAAGGGAGATTTAATTGGATACTAGTTTCATAGATGATTCTTATCTCTAAAAAAAATATAGTAAAAACAGGATTTTAAGCTAAATCATTCTTTAAAGAATTGCCTATTATTTTATGCACAAGGCAATTCCTCATTAGAAGTTTAGGCATTGATCGTCAACTTTGACTTTTTGACTTTTTAGCTAAAAATGCTAAAAAGGTAAGATTGTCTGTTTAGCAAAAAAATAAAAAATATAAAAAATTTAAAAGCTAAATTAAAATACAAACTCTTAAAATATTTTATTCAAACTTTCACAACTTTTAAAATACATTAATACCACTTATTCATAACTTATTTACTATCAATTATATATAATTATTAATACCAAATATATATATAAAAGTAAAATTGTATATCTTGAACAAAAAGCAAAAAAATTAACTTTTTATCCAAACAACTAATTTCAATAAAACCAGCTTAAGAGCATCTTCAACACTATTTTGTAAAATAGCTAGCCAAAATGTAATAAAAAAATAGAGAAATTTAAAGATTAGTTCTGTTTTTTGATATTATAAGAGATTTAGTCCCATAATTCTTTTTTAAAAAGATTTAGTCCTTTCTTATTTGAAATAATTTTTAATGCCTAATTTACCCTCTTTTAAAACCTAATCCATCCGTTTTCAATATATAGAAAATATTTTAAAGCAGGCAGCATAAAAAATCTTTCCTGATTTTGCGGCAATTCCATCTTTATTTTGTGGGTGTTCAAGTCATAGCGATTCAAATTGGATTATTTGAATTGGTAACTCTCAAGCTGAAGAGGAAAGTTTCCAATTTAGTGTTTTGTATTTTTTTGGTAGGATTCTCTCGGTTTAAATCTTCTAACCCTTCCATTATCGAATTTTGAGAGAGAGAGATGACAGAGAGATAGGTAGATTGAGAGATAACGCTGGTGATGGCGTCGCCAGTGGCTGACGGCCGATAATGTGATGGTAGTAGTGGTGTCGGTACAGTGGAAAAGGGGGAGGGAAGAGTATATATAAAATATATAGATATAAACAGAGAGAGAGATGAGAAAGAGAGAGAGAGAGAGATCGAGAAAGAAGAGGACGCCAGCGGCGACGACTGGAGTGGGCGATGACGGCGATGGGCGAGGATAGGTTCGCCAGCGGCGACGACGTAAGTGGACGACGGCAGTGGTTTCGACCACTGGAGGCGGCAACGGGTAAAGGTTTTGACGTCGGGTTTATGAGATGTTGCTTGATTAAAACTTTGTTATAAATGTACCAGTTTATACATTTGTATAAAATGTATCAGTTTATAAATGTTATCAATTTATACATTTTATAAATGGTTTCAATTTATACATTTGTATAAAATGTATCAGTTTATAAATTGTATCAGTTTATACATTTATATAAATGTATCAGTTTATATATTTGTATAAAATGTACCCGTAGTGTATCAGTTTATACATTTGTATAAAATGTATCAGTTTATACATTTATATAAAATGTATCAGTTTTGCGTGAACTGTTCATGTATCAGTTTTGTACATTGTATTTGCGTGAGCTGTTCATGTATCAATTTTGTATAAAATTTATCAATACGTTAATAATGTATCAAATCTGTATCAGTTTTGTTTCATTTAAGAGATACACTATCTTTTAAAAGATTTCAAATTTGGATATATATATATAGAGAGATGTTACTTGATTTATGAGATGTGCAAAAATAGAATATTGATGGCATTTTTGTCAGTTAGTTATTGTATGGGAATAAATCTGTAAAAAAAAATTGTATGACTAAAACTCTGATATCAGTTGATAATAGAACATTTACTTAAATTTCTCAAAAAAATATATTCTCTATTTTAACTAACTACTTTTTTAAGTATATAGTCCAACACTACTCTCCATTTTAGTTATATATTTAAACTAATTTAATTAACAGATTTTTCATTCTATAATTTTTAAAAATATTTTAGTATTTTTAATTTTTAAAAAATTATAGAACGTTTATATTTTTTAAAGTGATTATGTATTCAATTCCAACCCCCTATTTCTTTCTCTATGTCTCTCCAATCCTGAAATCAACCCCCAATCAACCCCAATTTCAATCCTGAGATGATCTTATAAATCCCAACCCCCAATTTCTCTGTCTCTGTCTCTCTTCAATCCTGTGTTGGCAGTGCACCAGTGGAGAGGAAAGGAGACGAGTTGGAAATGGAGAAAATTGAGTTTGAGTTCTAGCGCCTGTGTCGGCACCGGTGGAGAGGGAAGGAGACAAATTCGAAATTGAGCGAACTGAGTTTTAATCAAGCGACGAGATGGAGCTCGTTTAGTGGCCCCCGACGCCGATGATGGAGCTTGTTCTGACGAAACCTATTGTTCCAGCGAGGAAAGAAGGGGAAAGAGGGAATGAGATGAAGAAAAGAGGGCGGGAGAGAGGCTGTAACGAGCCAGATTCGCTAGCTAAATACGGCTAGCAAGATTGGGTTCTGTATAATGGCGAGCTTGTTTATAACGCCTGTTAGACTTGAACAAAAATGGTTAAGCTCGGTATTTTAGCTAACACGAGTCATTCGCAGTCTCTGTTGGAGATGCTCTAAGAGCAAAGTTATTAAATAATTTATTTTGAATTTATTTTAATTTTTTAATTAAAAATACAAAAAAATAAAAAAAATTAAATTTTAAGTTAGTTGTAATAGGAGCCTTATTCCTTATTAATTCAGGTACAAATAAATTGAATTGCATAGGAGGATGATAAACATTTAATCTTACGGAACAACCAAATATGGGCCGGATGGACTAAATGGGGACAATTAACTTAAGGGTAAATTACAGTGATTTTCCATGAAATTTAGTGATATATCAATTATCACCCATGTAGTTTTTGAAATGTCATTAACTTCCTCCTTTTGTTTAGGTTTTGCATCAAATTAGTCAAACCATTAAATTTTTGCTCAGCTGTGCTTTGTTTGGAGTGTTTTTTGAATAAATGTTTATGATTCAATCCGTTCATTATTTAGAATTCGTCGAGTTTGTATTATAGTAATATTTGTTTAACAATAAAATTTTAAATTATTTATTTATTTATTAAGAGATCTTATTTAATCACTAAGTTATAGATATCGGATGAATCTGAATTTTTATATAATAAATAAACTCGACGAGTTTTACGTAATGAACGAATTATATCATAAAAATTTATTCGAAAAACACGCCAAACAAAGCACAGCTGAACAAAAATTTAACAGTTAGACTAATTTGATGCAAAACCTAAATCAGATGGGAGATTAATGACAATTCAAAAACTACAAGAGTAATAATTAATATTTTCTAAAACTCATGAGAAGTTACTGTAATTTACCCTTAATTTAATGGACTTGATGTCTTAATACTATAAAGTCTTGCAATGTCCCGTTGGCATTGAACATTGATAACTTGATACAAGTCAATTTCATATAATCTCATCAGGCTGTTTGGCAAAATTACTCATTAATTTTTTTGTTAATAATTTTAATTATAAATTATAAATTTTTTTAAATATTCATAACTTCTACTACAAGTTATAACTATTTTTTTTATATTTCAATTATAAAATAAAATTTTTACTAAATACTCATAACTTTTACTACAAGCTACAATTTAATTATACGCTATTAATTTCAGTAATACCAAGCACCACTACCATAAATAAAGAAAAATAAAATTATACTAACTAATTCAATTATTGAGTCACTTTTACCTATATTATATCGCTCATTGAACAATTATTAGGATCTTTCTAAATGAACTTGGAGAGAATCATATTATTTTATGCATGTAGTAAGATAAAATGACGAGAGAAGTCGTTGGAATATAATAGCAATTCTCTATAAAAACAAAAAAAAACAAAAGTGATTTTTAACAGGAATAGGATTTGGATATATATGGACCGTATGTTCTAACCAAATTAATTTTGTTATAGGTAGGTTATGTATCGACATCAATAAAATACCTGTTAGACCAAAATTTTAACAATTCTAGTGTTTTAATTAAAAATAAAATAGTATGAAATTCATGACACAAACAGTAACAAAATATAAAAATAATATAAAGATAGAAAGATATTACATGTGAGTTTGAGAGGACATATAGAACACTGTCTTAAAATTGATTTTTTTCTTCACGTGAACTTTCTAACGGAGTGTATTGGCACTAAAATACAACTCTAAGTGTTTATACACGTTCCTCTTTTAGTATTCACGTCTACCAAAAAAATATAAATAAGTCAAAAACCGAGTTACCCATAAATAATAATACCCGAACACTGTATTTTCACTAGAAAACTCCATATTTATTTTTATCTCTCAGCATACAAATTTTTCTCTATACAAGAAAAAACTTACTTGCCTTTATATAGAGTTTGGAATTAAGGAGATTAGATTATAGCCATTAAACTCATTAAAATTTTATAACCATTATGGTGTTGAATAGATTAATAATAATACAATTATTTTTAAAATAGACAAATCATGAATAATCTATTAATAATAATGGCATATTTAAACATGTAATGAATTCTTATTTATAATTCTAATAAATTATAATTATAAATAATAATAATATTTTAATTTTTAATATTTTATTTTTACTAAAAATTCTCCAACAATACTGGTGCTTTTTCGAATTTATTGTCATAACATGTATTTGTTTTTAAAAAAAATATATTATCTTGAGTTAAGTTACCAAATAGGTCATTACATATATTGCTTTTTTGTATCATATCTAGAATGGTATTAGCAGTCAAAAGGGTCGAAGTTTCCTGCTATGATTCCATGTGAATTGGAGTAGAATACAACAGTAATAATAAAGTATTTATTATTAATTTTTCAAACTAATATATTAATAATATTTGTAGTGATATATTTAAAACAATAAAAAAAAATTAAAAGTAATAGTTGGATCTTGTTTGGCTTCTAATTTGAAGCCAGCTCTTAACCACTTCACTTAAACTTCTAGAACTGATTAACGACAAAAAAATTTACAATATGAATCTGTTTGATGCCTTAAGGCTTAAAGCTACCTTTTAAACAATATATATTTTTATACTTATTTGATTTAAATAAAAATAAATAAATAAATAAAACAAAAACTGAGGCCTCTTTTGGTTTGGGGCTTTGAGTCTGGCACAGTGCAGAATGACCTTTTTTCATCTTTTATTTAAAAAAATTGTGCAGAATGACCTTTTTCTTCATCTTTTATTCAAAAAAATTTACGTTACTTCAAACGATAATAGTTTTTAGATTTATCTCATTATAAAAAATTCAAAAATTAAAAAAACATGACAAAAAAATAGTTCATATAAAATGAAAAAAACTACTTTAAGGCTTTTATGTATTTTTTTTTCATTTTTAGTGAATTTTTTAATCTTTTGTCAACACGGCTATATTTTTAAATTCGTTTTATTATGACGAATCAAAAAAATAAAAAACTTAGGTCAAAAAATTAAAAAGTTCTTAAAAGACAAAAAGAACCACTAAAAAAAGGTACTAAAAGAACTATCCCAAACAGAACCTCAGCCTACTGCTTTTTAGGTTAAAACTTCAAACGACCAAAGGTTAAAAAATTCACTTGTTTGACAAAACTGATTTATTTATTACCTTATTGTTTAGTTACCTTTTAGACTTTAGCCTTTTATTTTTAAATTTTAAAAATATTATAATTTTTACTATACATATCTATTTTTTTATTAAAATTATATTTTTAAAACCTAAGATCTATTAAATAAGATCTATATTTAATATAAAATTATATAAAATTAAAAATAATTATAACAACTTTAAATTAGTTTAAGGTACTTAAAATCACTTTAAGTTATGACTTATTATCTTGTTACTTATTTATCTTAAAATCACTTTTAAATTATACCAAATAAATATTGTATGCATTTGTTGAAGTTGATTAAAGTAAAAAAAAAAACAAAAAAACAAACAGTCCATACATAAAATGACATGATAACTTTTATTTATTTATTTTTTTATAAAAAAAAAAACTTTATCCTCTCTCTCATCCCTTTACTCTCTATTTAAATAAACAAACCAAAATCCCCTACCCATTCTCAGCCTTCCTTTATTACCAAGTACTGGAAAACACACCTACCAATATTTTCATTAATATTTTGAAAATCAAATTAGAATATGACATTATAATTACATTATTAATAAATTTAAAGTATATATTAAGCCGTTTTATAATGGAAATGAGTTCCAAAAGTATGAAAAAATTGCATCCATTTTTTTAGCGAAAAAAAAGAAAAAAAGGTTAGATTATTTTTTTTTTTTTATGATAAGTTTTTTGCTTTTTATTGTAATGTCTAAAACGTTCTTATTTTTTGCTTTTAAGTAGTAATTTTTAGGATAATGACACAATATTCTTTAGTGAGTGCAATTGATTTTTTAATCGAGAGTATTATATGTATTTAATTTTTAAAAAAAATTTTAGTAATTGGGATGTGAATAGGGTTTTGTTTTTTGAAAAAAAAAGTTAAAAAAGTCTTCGACATTTTTAAAATGCCAAAAATTTTGGCAATCAATAGCACATAATTTTTGTTTTTTGTTTTTACAAAAATAAATGTCTAATTACGCAGATTTAAATCACAAATCAATCACAAATACTGTTTCTTATCGGTAAAAATGTGTGTTATTATTGTTTTCTGAACAAAAGATATTCTGACTGAAAAAAAAACATTGATATGCGATTGACTCTATGATTTAAATCTGTATACAACGTTGAACTGTTTACAAAATGGCAACTGTAAACACATTAAGATTAATTGCTTTAGTTAATCGGTTCCCACATAAAAAAAATTTACATTGCTTAGGCAGTTTTAGAACGCTAAGTTTAGTACACTTGACCCATGTTTGTTCGAGAGTTATGAGAGGTGAAATTAGATTATATGAAAATAATTTTATATAGTTTTTTGTTTAGTTTGTCAAATTAAAAGAGAGATCGAACTATCCTATCAACTTTTCTAATTCCCACAAGCCCCTTATTTTCAAACTATTAATATCCTATCACTCAGGCAGTTTTAGGAGTCCTGAGATTATTACTATTCTATTTATTTGAAATTTTAAGATAATTTTAATTAAATTATATCAAATTAAATAATGTACTATTTATCCTTTTAAGTTATCTTACATTCAATCAACCACCATTCGGTACAAAAAGAATTACTAATAATTCAATCCATAATAGTCTGGTGGATACTGATAATCTATTTACTACTAATGACCCATGAAAATAGTCATTGAACCAAATGAGCTCTTAAGAAATGTTTATTTTGAGGAAAATAAAGTTTAGCTCAGACTAATAGTCCGAATTAAATTCTTATTTCTTGTTTGTTTATATTTCTTGCATCTACATTAATTGTTCAGACTAGACACTGGTGCCTGTTTATTTGTGGGACTAGAATAGGAGTGAGATTGAACTATTTTATTAAGTCCATTGTATACTCATGTTTATTTAGCAAATTTATGAAGAGCCCTCGAACTCTATAAACTAATTTTATACCTCATGCATGTGACTAGTCTAATACCAGAGGAGTCTTCTTCCAAACGCAGCTTAATACAAAACAAATTGGCACTTTTAGTACCATTTTTCATAATAGAGGTACTAACTATCAAAATAGGTAATTAATTTCATAAACTTACTCTTTCAACCAAATATGTCACCAACCCCTCATACGAGGGATACATAGTTGGGGAAGGGTGTGAAATAGAGTGAAAAATGATTAAAGAGGGAGGAGAGATTAACTTAAACGATAATTTTACCATGTAGTTTTACTTTTTTAATATTTTTAGGTTTTTTTCTTTAACTAACTTTTTTCTACTTTATTGAAAAACACTATAAACCACTGGTTGACGCTAGAGGGGGATGAATAAGTCAATTCAATGTAGATATTTGTCGATTAAAAATATAAGAACAAAACATCCACATAAATAGAGACAAAGTTTAATGTGGAAACCATAGTGTAGATCTCCCCAATAAAAAACTCGACATCAACTCACAAAAAGAACTTCATTGTGAATCAAAAGGTAGAAGAGACGAAAAAAATGAATTACACTTGTTATCCAATACAGACTTAACTTCTTGTCTTGTGTTAGCACTCTAAGCTCCTTCTTAATTCTATAGATTCTACATGCTCCAATGTCACGATCTCTATTTGAACAAAGACTTCGAATAATCTAGACAAGGAAATGAGAAAAGTGTGGGAGACTGTATGAGAGATGTGATGTACGATGGAATACACAATTTAGGTTGATTACGCTCTAAATATATAAAAGAATAGACCTAAATTGCTATCGGAGAATCAAGTATTGATAGTCTCAATATATGCTCGCCTAACACTCTAAAAAAACCTAGCTAATGAAATAGAGAAAAAACTATGATTTTATGAAGACATTAGTAGAAAAAACTATCTTAACACTCAAGAAACTTGCAAATGTGTACTAGCGCTTGAGCAGGCCGCAAGTGTCTTGCGAGCGTTGCTCAACCCTAACGCGAGGGAGCGCTTAAGAACATTTCTAGAGCTCTACTAGCACCCATAAAGAGCTCAAGTGCTCTAAGAGCGCATTGTGAGCGCCTACCACTGGAAGCATAAATGGAAGACCTCAAAAAGAGTAGCAGTCGAGCGCCACATTAGTGCCTTACGAGCATCGCTCACTTAAGACCAAACAAAGATCCAGTGCTCGAGTCCTGAATGAGCACTTCAACTACACTTGTCTTTGGAGAAAACCAAGATGACCCTTTAAAAAGCCAACACCTAAGCATTGAACGAGCGCCTAATGAGTCATAGCACTTGGAAAGATTAAAAAGCTTTTGTGGATTTTAGCGTTCAAGCGCTTAGATGGCACATTGCGAACACTGGCTTATAGAAAAATAAACCACCCGATGGTACCTCAATGATGTTGAAGCACCTAAAGAAGTTGATTTTCCTAGTCAGGAATTAGATCATATGCCATAATTATGGGTAACATTTTTTTTGGACCAAAGAAGGCATACTTTAATGTTACCGAAAGTGTCTTCAACTCAAGTAGGGGTAGAGTGTCTAGGGATGATAGTGCTGGTACAGAAGAGAGAGGTAGTAGCGACTCAAATCGAAGTTGCCAAGGAGGGCAATCAAGGGAGCATGATGACTCGAGGAGGGTATTTACAACTTCAATGGACAGATCGACATCAAAAGATTCGAAATCAAAATGGGAAAGACATGCCTCGAGGGTCTGTGGTGGGGATATATGAAAGAACCTCATTAACTACCTCATCGATCATATCAACCACAAAGTCAACTTCTTGTTGAGGTTGTTGGGAGGCACTAAAC
Source organism: Heliamphora exappendiculata (assembly GCA_034768845.1). Lineage (NCBI taxonomy): Eukaryota > Viridiplantae > Streptophyta > Magnoliopsida > Ericales > Sarraceniaceae > Heliamphora > Heliamphora exappendiculata. Next base: position 23,502 of record JAOTRH010440917.1, read on the forward strand.
ACGTTGAGCCTTAACTTTATGTTTCCAAAAGAGACATCCATTACTTTGGTTTCACAATTTATGCAAGTGATAGCTGTAGTTAAGAAGGGTTGGTCAAGGATCACCGGGGCCTGCTTCCTGAGGTTGGATACTGGCTTTGTGTCGAGGACTACGAAGTCAACATGGAAAAGAAATTTATCGACTTTCACTAACACATCCTCGATGACTCCACGGGGTATTTTAACGAACCTATTAGCTAATTGTAAGGTAACCGGTTTGGGTTTTAATTCACCCAATTCGAATTGCTCATATACCGAGTATGGAATAAGGTTGACACTTGCTCCTAACTCTAGAAGGGCTTGATCAATAGAGTGATTGCCTATGACACATGAGACAGTAGGAGTGCTCGGGCCTCTAAGTTTGGAAATGGTGTCATGTCGAATTATAGAACTGACTTGCTCGATTAGGAGTACCATTTTAGACACATGCGTCTGAGTCTTATGCTTTTGGGTGCAAAGATCTTTGAGAAATTTACGTAAGACGAGACCTACTTTATGGCATCTAGCAAGGGCAAATTGATTTATACTTGGTTAAAGACCTCAAGCTGTGATTCATGGTAGCCTTTTTTTTATTGAAAGGTGATAGCATGTTGAGACACGCGGGGAAAGGGATTTTAAGTCCCGAAGGAGCTATTAGTGAAATAGTAGAAGGCACGTGAGACGAAGAAGAACGATCTATCATAAAGCTTTGGAATTTAGGAGTCCCGATGCTCTTAGGCACTAGTGTTACCATTGTATTCTTGGGTCACGTCTCGACTTTCCATCCATTTTGAACGGACACCACTACTATTTTTTGCTCGCGGTACATACCACTAGTCAATGAGTCATCAATGGCAAATTGACCCTTAGGATTACTCACTGGCTGGCTTGGTAATCTGCTATCCTAACAACGACTGAGAGCAGTAGCCAATTGGCTGACTTGGGATTTTAGCTTGGCAATGGGTTGGGTATGAGAATGGAGGAACTGGGTATTAACCTTGAGCCCTTGAAGTGCTTGCAATACCTGCTTCACGAATGTAGAATTCCTCAAGGTTAGAGGAGGAGATGGTTGTTAAAAGGGTTGCTGTAAAGTAGGGGTGGTAGGCCGAGAGGATTGAAAGAGTTGGAGTAAGATGGTCTAAGAGATTGGTAGATGGATTGCCTGAGCCGGGCTATTATCTCCATGAGAATTAAGGAGATTTCTCCATCTTGGGTTGTACGAGTTGGAAAATGGGTCATTAGCCGGTTAGGAGAATCCTTGTGCAGCATTAACTTACTTTTGCACAAATTCGGGGTATTAGGTAGTAGCAGGGAAATTAGTAACATAGTAGGCCGGACTGGCACACAAGGCAATTAGTTACATAGACGGTAAATGATTTTGACTGACTGATAGGAGTTGGTCCAATTTCAGCATCAATGCCGCTATTTGATTTAACAGATCATAAAATTCACAATTTCGTACATGCGTCGAGGTTTTTGAGAAGTGAAAGCAGTTAATCCATCATTTCTAGAGGCAAAAGCATTTTGTTGTGAGTTTTCACTCAAATTTTCCAAAAGGGTCCATACTTCTACTTCTCCTTTTAGTATAAAGGTACCTCTACGAGAGGTATCTACAATTTGACGATAATGTAGAGACAGACCGTTATAGAATAACTACACTAGTATCCACTTGGGTCCCTAATGGTGGGGGCATTGTCAGATGAGGTATTTTAGTTTTCCCAGGTTTCATGGAATTTTTCGCCACTGAGTTGATTAAAACTCGTGATGATCCGCCGAGTTTGGCTATTTTTACCAATGGGGAAGTACCTTTTAGGAACTCCTATTGCTTCTTAGTTCATGAGGTTATTGTGTTTGCTTCTAAAGAGTTCAGCCAATGTTTTCTTTTATCTTTTAAGGAGAAAGGAAATAGTTTTAACCTAAGGGCGTCATCTGAGAAGTTATTAATTTTTACCGTAGAACATATTTTCAAGAATTTATCTATGTGTTTATGGGGGTTCTCATTACCAAGTCCAAAATAAGGTGGAAGCATTAGAATAATACTGAACTTTATTTCGTAATGTGCTACCTCAACGTTGGGAAGCTAAATGCATGATGGAAACACATATGTCGATGAGGTAAAGTATTGCTTTAATTTCCTTTCTTGAGGGTCATATTAATTATGGGCAACCATTTGGTTGAGATTCGGGTCAACCTGCGGGTTCGGGTCAAAAGGTTGAGAAGGGCATAATGATGCTCGTTTATTACTAAAAGTCTGTTCAATCTCAGGGTCGAATAGGCTAAGTTTGGATGATACGATCGACGATCATACATGCACAAATTTTATAATGAAAAAAAAATATTAGATAGAGTTGTAAAACCCTCTCATTCTAGTTTTCTCTATCAAGTGAAAACAACCAAAAGTAATAGACTTCACACTGCAATGCTTAAATCCTGCATATTTCGTAATTCATCAACAACTTGAAATAGGAAAGTACAAATCACATCAGCACTAGTTTAGAGAAGTAAAGAAGATTGGAAATGAATTCTAATTATAAAATTCTGTAACCGTGCTAATATTCACTAGAATGGCGCCAAAATTTGATGTGGTCATTGTCGCATCAAAAATAATTATTTAAATCTTATATGAAAACTAGTAATTCGTAGAATAGTGATTAAGATCAATTATTGTTTAAATATGGACAGAGAAGCTGAGTCATGATTCTTTTATAATTAAAAATCTAATTCGATGATTAAGAAAAGTGTTTGGTATTTGATTAATTAAACACAAAAAAATAAATAATGAAAACAAAAATTGAATGATTTGTTAATATGGGGAGTACACCCAAGGGTTTCGAATCCACCTTAACCAAATACTTTAAATCAATTAAAATTTAGTTTCTTTCCGCGATTCAACCTAAACCCGTTCTAAGTACAAGTCTGAACTAGGTTACTGAAAGAGTTCTCCAATCACGAATCTGGCACAATCTATCTTCAAAGGGCATAGATCGTCTGTTATAAACTCGACACAACACATTCCATCATAGCATAACTTGTCTCATGTTCTAATTGAATACAATAATGTGCAAAATAATTGTATAACATCGTAATCACATTCACAAAAATGAAAACAAAAACTAAATTAATCGTAAAAGCCTGTTGATAAAAACTCAACGTCTAAAAATTATATAACTAGTTGAACCCATAAATAAAAGAACACTAAACCAAAATGGAGTTTAAATATCTGACTAGGGTTTCATCTAACCGGCCTGCAGTTGAGAGAGTTAGCCGTACATGTTGCGGCAAGAATCTAAAAGTAAAGAAGAAACAGCCCCATCCCGTGCCTCTGCACCGTTGTCGTCGTCCATCTTTTCTCCTTTTGTTCTCTGAAATTCGAATGCCCTCTTTAACATAACCTCTTCCTTTTATAGCTATTCCACACGCCCTAAGTCTTTAAAAATTCGCAGACTTTGATCTCTATAAACCATATAGACGCCCGTTTGAACAAAAATGCTACTAGAGGGTTGCGTTCAAACGCCTGTTCGGACGGAGATGTTTTCTGTTGAGCTTTGTTTGGAAACTCGTTGAGGCAATTTTGTTCAGAACCTCTTTTTACTCCATTTCTCTTTCTCACCTCTTCCGATGCTAGTTCTGAAAAATCTATTAAAAACATGTTATATATACAAAAAACTAGAACTATGCTAGTGCAAATTATGGCTTAAATGATGCATTTCATCACCTACTAACAACAGAATCAACACTCACACTAGTTATCTTTAGGGTGGCTTATAGAATTGAAGCCAAAATAGATATTGTTGAGTGTGTGTATTTTGTATTATGCAAAATCCATACAATTATGCTTTAGTTTACATATATTTGAGGTGTATTGGAATTATAAATCTACCATGAGTGTAATATGTATAGGGTTTATTAAGTGTATAAAGATTAGGTTTTTAGAATTTGCCTATAAATTGAGATTTTATGAATTTCAATAGATGAGTAGAGAGTAAATTAAAGGGATAAAAATGTAAAAAAAAACATAGTAGGGGCACCAAACTTACTCTTGAGAAGAAAAATGAGATTTATTTTAAGGGTTGACTTTTAGGTGTCGAACTTTTTAGTATTCTTAGTCTCATTTGTTCGTAGTGGATTCTCTCTCTCGCCGATGGATGCAAGTAAATTATAAACAAATTATGCCGAATTATGTAAATTTTTAGATAAGATTTTGTTTGATATATGCATAATTGCACTTTCAATTGCATTTAGGAATGGTGAAAAATCTTAACAATGAAATCTCTAAATTTATGTTATTATACACACACACAAATTGATTTAAAAAGAAATAGGTCGAAAACATGTATAAAATATAAATCTTGTTTAGGAGAAGTCTCATGTGTTCATTGACAACCGCTAATTGCTTGTGTTTGGGAGAATCATTTTATATGTTTTTTTAGTAAGTCTTTTGCAACGCTATGCCTGTAACGAAATTAATTAATTTATTATTATTTTGTTTTTATTATAATGGCAAATCCAATGTGTGGCGTTGAGATTTGGGGGTTAAAAATGAGAGAATTCAAAGATATTTTAAAAATTACTTTAACACCTTGAAAATCAACTTTTAAAAATCCTATTTTATTGAAAATAGAGTCGCCACTTAGTTTTTGAGAAAACTATGAAAAACAAATATGGCCAACTGATCTCAAAAGTGTTTAACCAGAAAAAGAGGGTCCGGGGGCTAAAGTATGAATCGGAAAAGGTGTTAGGCACCCAGTTCATCCAACCATAAGGTTGGCCTCTACTAATTATCATTGGTTATTTAATAGAATTTTTCAAGTACATGCAAATAAATAAAATGGAGGCAAAGAGAGAACATTCAAAATCAAATATAAAAAATACATAAGATATGTACATAACACCCAAAAATAAATAAATGTCAAAAGAAAAATTCTAAATCCTAAGACATGCGATTTCTAACTAAATGATACATGTAACAATCCCACATGCAATATTGTTTAAACAAGCTAAATTAAAATGTTTTGGTTAAAAGAATGGAATGCTAAAGATACAAAACTACCTAAACATGATTTGCTACAAAATAATCTTGAAACAAAGTGACTAAATTCTAAACTAATATATACAATATGTATGTTGTCAAGTTACCCAAAAACGTTTAGAAAATATATACAAATTCTTTGTTAAAAATCAAGGTAATAAAAGCCTACTAGCAAACATTTCGTATTAACAAGAAAACATTTAGAATTTTAGTTTGAAGAAGAAAGAAAAAGGTTTGCAAAAGACTAATTAAGCCAAAAATAAAATATTAGAAAAATATTTATTTAAACTACTTAAAAGAAAACTATCTACATTTTATGTTTTTGAACAAATCAAAGAAAAATCATGGAAATGAAATAAACAAAAGAGTTTTAATTAAATTACACTACCATTTAAAAGATAAAAGGAAAAGAATGACAACCAACATACAAGGCTTTTTGTGATTTTTATAGTTAATAAAAAGAAAGTAACATGAAAGAAAAATTAAGCTAATAAAGGAAGATTTTAAAAAGTAAAGAAGATGCGATCATTAATGTTTTTATATTTTTCTTAAAAAAGATTAAAAGAAAAAAAAGAAAATGAAAGAAAATAAAAGAACGAAAAAGTTTTGAAAGGAAAAATTATGATGCTATTCAAAGAAGAAAATTACATTACAAGTTTTTGGTGATTTTGGATTTATGAAAGAAAAGCTAGTAAATAAAGCTATAAAGAAAAGAAAATTAACATGAAATAAAATGCTAGAAAATAAAATTGTACTAAGAAAAAAAAAGAAAAGAAAAGAAAATTATTTAAATGAACATTAGACTAATGCTTAAAAGAGGATGAGCATTGAATTAAAAGAATAAGAAAAGGACAAATAAAATACTTGAATATTAGAATAATACTAAGAAAAATGAAAGAACATCAACCTAATATTATAAGGAAAGAAAATAAAATAAATTGTACATTGGAAGAAAATTACATTAAGCTAATTACAAAGAAAATAACAAAGAATGCACATTACAAAAAACTTAAATTACATTAAAAAAATGGAGTTGGAACGCACTAATTAAAATTAAGAGAAATTATTTACAACTAATTCAATGACCAAGTATGGGTAAAGTATTGACAACTATACCCATATAGATATAAGTGCATTAATATAACAATCAACAACATTAATTAGTTGCAATTATTAAAAATATTAGCACTATTTAATAACTATAAGAATTTGAAATAAGCTTAAAGTGAAAGTAAGTAAATCAATAAAACAATTAAACTAAGTAGGCTAAAACATGAATTTAACTATGAATATAACAATTAATGAACAAAACGAGAGCATAATTGAAATAAATTTATGAAAATTAACCCGATCACTACACAAGAGAGAAGGCAGAGCTAGAAGGATCGGGAGTCCAAGCGAGGTACCTAGATTATCGGAAGATCCTCAAGTCGGGGAATGTGTCTCCGTAGTCCAATCCTTGAGTGGTGATCCAAACTAGGGTTTGGGAATGTCGGAGGCTCGGATCTCGATAGTTCGATAGGGTTTCGGCGTCGGGGCTCGGAATCGCTCAGTATATCGGCAAAGTCTCTTTCACTCCAAAAATTATGTCCTTGAAAACGTAGCAGGGGTACGGTATTTATAGAGTTTTTCAGCCAATGAGATGCTGCCACATTTTGGGGACACCTCCGGCCATTTGAAGTTGGCAGCCGCCACAAAGTGAGTTGGCGGTCGCCATATTGAGGTTAGCGGTCGCCATTTTGGAAAAAGTTCCAAAAGATTCTATTGACGGTCGCCACAATGGAGTTGGCGGTCGCCATGTTTAGAAATTGCTTGGACAATAAGTTATTGGCTTGGAAGGTTTTTGATGGTTTAGGTTCAAATACCGAGCTTGGATCACTTTTCGAGGATCGAACTGAGGCACTTGTTCCACCTTTTTTCATTATCGGATTCTCCTAAGATTGGATGGGGTCAAATTGGGGTGTCTACAGTTGCCCCACTTTGATATGACTCGTATAGCGACACGTAATACAAGTTATATCAAAGACCCAGAGACAACAGCTATTTGACCGAACCATCAATCTTAGGCCACAAGCACACAAGCATACATATGATGTTGGTCGTACTTGAACTTTTATCGAGTTGCCTACGTACCCCTTTTGCTAGGAATCAGACCAAAACGTAATTCCTGGGGCAAAATGCAAAGATGCAAAATATGATGCAAAATGTAACACGATATAGATGTTAACATGATGCAGATGCTGGTGTAATCGAACAGATCCTAAAGATTGAGTTCTAAAGGGAGTGTAAACAAATCAAAGATCAAGTTAAGATCTAAGAAATCGGTTGGATAAAATAATTAAAATGATCGAGTTAAGATCCAAGAAATTATCTTAACCGGAAAAATAATTAATCGGTCGAGTTAAGACCTCACAATTTCGGGATGAAAGCGGGATAAAAATAACTAAAAGCCTTTTTTTTTTACTTAAAGTTAAATTCATCAGGAGGAAAAAACACAAATTAATATGTTGAGTTAATACCTAAAAATTCGGAACGAGGTATGAGATAAAAAATAATTAACAGTCTAGTTACGACTTAAAATCAAATTTATCAGAATAAAAATCACAAATTAATAGGTCGAGTTAAGACCTAAAAATTCGGGACAAGGTATGAGATAAAATAATTAAAAGCCTAGTTACGATTTAAAATTAAATTTATCTGAATAAAAATTACCGTACAGAGATGGAGTAGCAGAAAAAAATAATTATCATATTTGCAAAATGCAAACAAAAATAACATACGTAAAATCAATATGCACAAATAACACACCATAAGAAAACAAAATTATTTGTGTATATATATAGAAAATTATTTTTGTTAATTAGGTGCGCATAAAGATGAAACAAGACACCTACAATAAAAACATATTTAAACGTATGTATAATAACAAAAACTGCCCCGAATAGCCCCTTAAGAAACCCAAAACACCATAATGACATTCTGACCCGGCGGTCGCACAGTTGGAAGTGACGTGAAGTTTGACAACATGGCGGTCGCCAAGGTGAAACCCTTCTGACATGGCGGATGCCGGGTAAAAACCCCTACGACATGGCAGTCGCCAGGTGACATTTAGAGAACATGGCGGTCGCCAGCATGCAACATGGCAACCGCCACCTTGAGACGTGCATCTATATCCTTAAGACGCGTGAACTGGCTCATTTGTGCACTTTTCACACTCTCTCTAGTTCTCTCGTGTTCTCAAACTACCTCTTGCTCTCTCAAGCTCCTAAGCTCCTTTTCCTTACTCTTTCTTACTTCCCAGCTCTCACGATGTTCACCTTGCTTTTTGTGCTTCCATTCCTTTTCATGGCCGGCTCAGGCCAGGGAGACGACGACTTGGAGGCACAACGAGGCCCAACTGCTACTGAGAGTTCCTCTATGGGGACTCTCAGGGATACGATCACCAGTCAGCCTGCCGGTAGGGTCACCGCTACGCAGCCTAGCGCTGCGATGGATGCTCTCCTATTCGAGACAAAGCGCGCCTCTTGCCAGGCAGCCGAGGAGGAGGCACAGGCTGCTGCTGAGGCACAGGCAGCTGTAGACGCTGCTGCCGAGGCCGCGATGGCTGATTTTCTAGATCCAGACGCTGGAGAGGGAGATCCAGCACCTTTTGACCCACACACCCACGATCCGGTTCCTCATTGCGTTGTCTACCGCGGGATGAGATGCTACGAGCCTCCTGCTGACACGATTGCTGCTGACATTCTTCTCCGGGAGCCTGACCACCATATCTTTCATCAGCGACCCTTCGTACGTTACCTATTCCTATTATCTCAAATTCAAAGCTTGTTTTCATGATGTGTGAAACGTAAACGCATGCCTAGGATCCCCCTGATGATATGATAATGTGTTTTGATATGATGATGAGTGATGGATGATGCACGACATTCGGGATTTGAGTTTAGCTTAGGTACCTATGGAATGGAGAGTAAAACAGTAGAGACACTAGGATTTTGAACAAACAATAAAAATGGAAATTATTTTAGCATAAAAATAAAGGGTTTGAAAATTTTTTATTTTATTTTTTTAGGAAAAACATAAAACTAAGAGATTGATAAAAATCAAAGGGGCTGAAATTGGGATATGAATAATTTTATCCGTAATCCTAGAAAATTTAGAAGCAATGCTGCTGAAAATCTTAAAATCTAGGGCAAACTTTCTAAACTTAGGGAGTGTTTTCAAAAGTTTAATAAAAAAGAAAAACATGAATTTCTTTTTAGAAAGATTTTCAAAGATCTACAAAAATAAGAAAATTTTACAACAATTATCGAAAATTTGTTCCAAAAATCTTAAAAGAAATCATTCAAAAATTTTAGAAAATTGGGACAAATTTTCATAAAACTGAGGAAAAATTTTTAGAAGCTTTTCTT